>JAPKLW010003297.1:24832-45187 GCA_026898455.1 Plectranthus barbatus
TCTTGAGAACCCTGCGAAAGGAGAGACTGTACGCTAAGTTCAGCAAATGTGAATTTTGGTTGAAAGAAGTGATGTTTTTAGGACACATAGTATCCGCCGAAGGAATTAAAGTGGACCCAGCTAAGATACAAGCTGTGAAGGAGTGGGAAGCTCCTAAACCCTGAACGAAGTTCGAAGTTTTCTTGGACTGGCAGGTTATTATCGCAGATTCATTGAAGGATTTTCTAAGATTACCAGGCCAATGACTCAACTTTTGAGGAAAGGAATTAAGTATACTTGGACTGACGAGTGTAAGGCAAGTTTCCAACGCTTGAAAGAACTCCTAACCACTGCCCCAGTCTTGGCAGTACCAGAGGCAGATAAAGACTATGAGCTGTATACTGATGCCTCCAAGAATGTTCTAGGTTGTGTATTGATGCAAGAAGGCAAAGTGATTGCATATGCATCACGTCAATTGAGGACGCATGAATTGAACTACCCAACCCAAGACCTAGAACTAGCAGCCATTGTGCATGCACTGAAGATTTGGAGACATCATCTCTATGGAGCTAGATGTGCAAATCTTCACTGACCACAAGAGCCTCAAGTATTTCTTTGAGCAAAAAGATCTGAATATGAGGTAGAGAAGATGGTTGGAACTAGTGAAGGACTATGACTTGATCATTAATTACCATCCTGGTAAAGTTAATTCAGTAGCTGATGCGTTGAGCAGGAAGGCTCCGGCCAAAGCTTGTGCCGTGATAACGCAAGAAGACGGACTGATTAAGGATTTTAAAAAGTTGAATCTTGAAGTGATTCCGCCACCAGAAATGGTGAGTACTAGAATAGCAGCCTTATTGGCAAGTCTTGATCTAAGGACAAGAATTGTGGAAGCACAAAGAAAAGATGAAGGTTTGGAGAAGATACGACTTCAGATTCGTGAGAAGGAAGTCGCAAACTTTCAAGAAGCTTCTATTAATGCCATAATGTACGATGGAAGGCTGTTTGTGCCAAAGAATGATAATATGAGAGAAGAAATCATGAGAGAAGCACACAAAACACCGTACACAGCCCACCCTAGAAGTACAAAGATGTACCAAGACTTGAAGTTGAAATTTTGGTGGGAAGGCATGAAGCGAGACATAGCCCTGTTCGTTGAATGATGTTTGGCATGTCAACAAGTAAAAGCATTGCATCAAAGGCCGTATGGAAAGTTACATCCGCTTGACATCCCTGAGTGGAAATGGGATGAAATAGCTATGGATTTTGTAACCGGTTTACCCAAGTCCCAGAGAGGAAACACTGCCATTTGGGTAATTGTGGATCGCTTGACCAAAAGCGCACATTTTCTGCCGATTCAGATTACGTATGGATCAGATAAGTTGGCCCAGCTTTATGTTAAGGAAATCGTACGACTGCATGGAGTGCCAACGACGATCACATCTGATAGAGATGCAAAGTTCACATCTCGATTTTGGACCAGCTTGCAGAAAGAGCTCGGAACTTGATTGAACTTCAGTACTGCATTTCACCCTCAAACTGATGGTCAAACTGAGAGAACCATACAAACTCTGTAAGATATGCTCAGAACAGTCATTCTAGACCGAGGGGTGAAATTGGAAGCTGTTCTACCATTGATCAAATTTGCATATAATAATAGCTTTCAAGCCACCATTGGAATGGCCCCATACGAAGCACTTTATGGAAGAAAGTGTAGATCTCCCTTGTATTGGGATGAAGTTGGAGAACGGAAAGTTTAAGGACCTGACTCAGTCGCTGAGATGATAGAAATCGTTCGACAGATCCGCGCTAGAATCAAAGAAGCTCAGGATCGACAGAAGTCTTACGCTGACAAAAGACGAACCGAGTTGACTTTTGAAGTCGGAGATAAAGTGTTTTTGAAGATATCGCCCTCTAAGGGAATTATCCGTTTTGGAGCTAGAGGAAAACTTAGACCTCGATATATTGGTCCTTATGAGATTTTAGAAAGAATTGGAGCCATAGCATATCGTCTGGCTTTGCCACCGAGTTTCGGAAATGTTCATAACGTCTTCCACGTGGCGCAATTGCGGAAGTATGTCTACGATCCCAGACACGTTATCCAATAAGACGAAGTTCAGCTCCAGCCCGATTTAACTTATGAAGAAGGACCAGAGGCAATCATGGATTTCAAAACGCAAGAGCTCCGCAACAAGAAAATCAACCATGTCAAAGTACTTTGGAAGCATCATGGTACTGAAGAAGCAACGTGGGAACTTGAAAACAAGATGAATGAGAAGTATCCCGAGCTATTCATATAATTTACGAAATTTCGGGACGAAATTTTTTTGTAGTGGGGGAGGATGTAACGCCCCTCGTAAATTTTAAATGTGATTATCGAATATCCGGAATTTACATTTTGTCATCGGATTTAATTCGAAGCTATGCGATCGATTTGATTTGGAAAACTATTATTTTGAGCATTTATTCAATTGCCAATTTTAATTTCAAGAAGAATATTTAAATATTAAATTAATAATTAATGTCGATAATTTAATTAATGACTCAATATTTTCATATCGGGATAATATCGATCGATAAATATTCGCGGGTAGACGAATATTACGGTCTCCCGTGCAATGATGCGAAGAGATGTGGAGTTGACATGAGGTGATGTTAAAGTGACCGATGTGACAAGCGAATGACAACCACTTTAACCTTTTTGTCTTTCGGTAATTCCAAAATTACCCTCGCCTCCCTTCTATAAATAAAAGGCTTCATTTACAAGTTTTACTTACACTTTCTCTCTCAAAATTTCTCCAAAGAATTTTCGGCGAACCTCCGGCAAAATTCCGGCAAGCTCCGACGAAGCTCCGGCGAAGGGTTTTCAAGGTAAAACTATACCTTTTCGGAAACCTCTCTTCGTTTCCTTTCCCTTTCCAACCTTAGATTTCCATTTCCTTTTGTTTTGAAGTAAGAAATCAAGGAATCGAAGGTTGATCAAGCTCACGAAGCTCAACGAACGTCCTAGAGGTATAGATCGGACCTCCCTCTATTTATTTTATCGATTTGAGCATGTTATGATTGATGCCCTAGTTATAATTGTTATGATCTAGGCTTGATATTGAGTTTATAAGTACGTATGCATGTTTAGCATGTTATATTATGAGCCTAAAAACGATATATCAACATAGGAATCGAGTTGTGTTGATTTTGGAGTATATTTGGTATGTTTGCCCTATTTGGAAATATTGAGGTTTTATCTCGATTCCCAACATGTTTTGATGGTTTAAATCATGTCTAGACTCGTTATACTTGTTAGAAAACCATTTGGTGTTGTTAGAAATCGATTGGACGAGCCCAGATAACCGTTCGAGCCGAAAACAAGAATTTTCGCCGGAAGGCATTTCAGCCTCTGTTTCGGCCGATATAGCCACCATTTCGGTCAAAATGGCTATATCGGGCGAGATGAAGACCATCTCGGTCGATATGTCCATATCGGTCGAGATGAACTTCATCTCGGTCGAGACGACCAACTTCATTTCGCTTCGGTCGATTTCATTTCCATTTCGGTCGATATATTCATATCGGTCGAGATGCATCTCATCTCGGTCGATATATTCACATTGGTCGAGATACGCTTCATTTCGGTAGATGCATCCATCTCGGTCGAGATGCACTCCATCTCGGTCGAGACAGAATGAAATTTCCCTATTTTGTTCTTTCTTCGACCGATTCAATTTATCTTTCATACCTTTCGATACCCTTCATACCAATCAACTCAAATAACATTTCCTCAAATTCTAAACCTTCATTCAATTAATTCAAATCCAAATTTATTTTGTTTGATATCGACAAAGAGATGTTATCTTCCATAACTTCTCCGAAAATCCATTCAATTCAAGTCAATTTAATTTGCTTGACCGAACTCTTGTAACTCGAACTTCCTTTGAAGCTTATTGTTAAACCAAACTTGTTAAACCTTAACCTTTGAAATCTTAATTTGATCTTCATCTAAGATCAATAATCTCCTCGATTATTTCGTTGAAACAACTTGATGAGTTCTTATACTCTCAAGCAATGTACGATGATTCACGATGAAACTTCTTTCAATCTTAAACTCTTGAAAGTGCTTAGTCACTTGACGAAGTCATTTGTTTTGATCAATCAAATTGAATTGTTATTCATGTTCCTTGAATTAATGCTCGATGTTGAACCACGAGCTATTGAAGTAACGTTTGACTATCTTGTTCGTCAAACTAAATTGCCAAAATCATTCTTCCATATCCTTATCTGATGGCTCAAACTTGAGAAGTCCAAGATCGATTAAGAGTCTAGAATTAATTGATGAGTTAGATTTTAAATAATCTATTATCCCTTGAGGATTTACTCGTATTCCTTATGTAATAGGAAAGGGAAAGAAGAAGATCCATTTCTAGATCAACAATTCACGTGACCACACCTACTCAAGGTGGGGTTTCTTTTACCCCTATATAGTGGGCCAAATTAACAATATGAAAATGATGTTTTATTTTCAAAGCATATCAAGCATGAAATGAAATGTTTTAAACTGCTTTGTCATTGCCTATTGTTTTTTGTTTGCTATCTGTCCTATCTGTGGGGGAACCCCACTTAGAGAAGAACATCAAACGTATTCAACGTGGATGTTGACTGCGCGTATTGTGAGTCTTTAACGATCGTGCCTGGACAGTATGAAAGCTACTACGGGTTAGTGCACAGTGATGCTGACTTGTTAGGGGTCGCGCTCTACTTGAACTAGCATCGTGACTATGGTAGGAGGCCACCACCCAGTCACATGATTTTGCAGATAGTTAACTGTGTAAAAGAGCTAGCTCATTCAAAAAATGTTTTGGTGCCATGGGAGGATTTTAAAGATAAAACACATGTGTGACCTGATGAAAATGGCATGACAAAATTATATATGTATGTTTTCGGGCATGTGTTCACTAAGTACAATTTGTACTTAGGCCCTCGCATTATTTCCAAAATGCGCAGGTTAAAAGAAGCTTTTGGAGCAAGAGTACGAAGTAGCAGAGGAGTGGATCTGAAGATTCTTTTTGTAATAGTTAGATGCGGAAGTGTGTATCTTCATATACATACTTCCTTGATAACTTTCCGCTGCTAAACTCCATGTACTTTGATTAGACTTTTGTTATCATAAAACTTGCTAAAACTCTGATATTTGATTCACTCAAGAAGCTACGATCCCTTCTTGAGGAGGCACCCCTCTCTTATCTTTTGCTTAACTTGGGATAAGTGCAATGATTCTTACTTCATTGCTTGAATTCTCCTTATTATTTGATATCCCGAGTGCAAGTCTCGTACCCGATGTGCCTCATTTCTTTGAATATTTCAATGTTATTAAATCGGGGCGTGACATCACCGGTTCCAAATTTTGAAAATTCACAAATTAAAAAACTGTTTCAAAAGTTGATTTTTATGGTGGAAAAACTTTTCTAGATGTACAAAAGTAAGTGTTTGGGGTTCCCGTTGTTGTAATTAGTCCAGAATTGTCAAAAATGACTAGCTCAAAATTACACAAAAATTCACCGATACAAAATTTTTAAAATTCGCAAATCAAAAAAACTATTTATACAGTTGATTTTTATGGTGGAAACATGTTTCTTGATATATAAACGTAAGTGTTTATGGTTTCCGGTGTTATAATTAGTTCAGAATTATGAAAAACTAACTAGCTCGAAATTACACAAAAACTCACCAGTACAAAATTTTGAAAATTCATAAATTAAAAAATTGTTTCAAAAGTTTATTTTTATGGTGGAGAAATGTTTCTAGATGTAATAGAATTAAGTGTTTGGGGTTTCCGATGTTGTAATTAGTTCAGAATTGTCAAAAAATGACTAGCTCGAAATTGCACAAAAACTCACCGATATAAAATATTTAAAATTTGCAAATTAAAAAATTGTTTATAAAGTTGATTTTTATGGTGGAAACATGTTTCTAGATGTATAAAAGTAAGTGTTTATTGTTTATGGTGTTATAATTAGTTATGAATAATGTAAAATATCTAGCTTGAAATTACACCAAAACTCACAGGTACAAAATATTGAAAATTGGCAAATTAAAAAACTATTTCATAAGTTTATTTTTATGGTGGAACACGTTTCTAGTTGTATAAAAGTAAGTGTTTGGGGTTTTAGTTGTTGTAATTAGTTCAAAATTGTGAAAAAATAACTAGCTCAAAATTGCACCAAAACTCACCGTTACAAAATTTTGAAAATTCGCAAATTAAAAAACTATTTCAAAAGTTTATTTTTATGGTGTAAACATGTTTCTAGATGTATAAAATTAAGTGTTAAAGGTTTTCAGTGTTGTAATTAGTTCTGAATTGTGAAAAAATAACTAGCTCGAAATTACACAAAAAACTCACCGGTACAAAATTTTGAAAATTCGCAAATTAAAAATCTATTTCAAAAGTTTATTTTTATGGTGGAAATATGTTTCAAGATGCATAAAGTAAGTGTTTGTGTTTTCCGTTGTTGTAATTAGTTCAGTTTTTTCAAAAAATGAGTAGCTCGAAATTGCACAAAAACTCACAGGTACAAAATTTTATAAATTTGAAAATTAAAAAATAGTTTCAAAAGTTTATTTTTATTATGGAAACATGTTTCTTAATGTATAAAAGTAAGTTTTTGGGGTTTCCGTTGTAATTACTTCATGATTGTCAAAAAAATGACTAGCTCAAAATTGCACGAAAACTCACTGGTAAAATTTTTTACAATTTCACAAATTTAAAAAAAATTCAAAAGTTAATTTTTATGGTGGAAACTTGTTTATAGATATATGAAAATAAGTGTTTAGGGTTTTCAGTGTTGTAATTAGTTCAGAATTTTGAAAAAATAACTAGCTCGAAATTTCACCAAAATTCAATGGTACAAAATTTTGAAAATTCGCAAATTATAAAACTATTTCAAAATTTTATTTTTAGGGTCGAAAAATGTTTCTAGATATATAAAAGTACGTTTTTTGGGGTTTCCATTTTTGTAATTACTTCAGAATTGTAAAAAATTTACTAGCTCGAAATTCACGAATACTAATCGGTACAAAATTTTGAAAATTCACAAATTAATTTAAAAACTGTTTCAAAAGTCAAAAGTAAGTGCTTAGGGTTTCCGGTGTTTTAATTAGTTCAAAATTGTGAAAAAATAACTAGCTCAAAATTTCACCAAAATTCAACGGTACAAAATTTTTAAATTTCGCAAATTAAAAAACTATTTCAAAAGTTTGATTTTTAGGGTCGAAAAATGTTTCTAAATGTATAAAAGTAAGTGTTTGGGGGGTTTTTGTTGTTGTAATTACTTCAAAATTGTAAAAATTGACTAGCTCCAAATTGCACGAAAACTCTTCAGTACAAAATTTTGAAAATTTCTAAATTTTAAAATAACTAGTTTAGGGTTTTCGGAGGAAACATGTTTCTAGATGTATAAAAGTAAGTGTTTAGGGTTTTCGGTGTAGTAACTAATTCATAATTGTGAAAAAATAACTAGCTCGAAATTGCACCAAAACTCACCAATACAAAATTTTAAAAATTTGCAAATTAGAAAACTATTTCAAAAGTTGATTTTTACGGTGGAAACATGTTTCAAGATATATAAAAGTAAGTTCTTGGGATTTTCGTAGGTGTAATTAGTTCAGAATTGTCACAAATCGATTAACTCGAAATTGCGTAATAACTCACTGGTACAAAATTTTGAAAATTGGCAAATTTAAAAACTATTTCAAAAGTTGATTTTTATAATGGAAACATTTTTATAGATGTATAAAAGTAAGTGTTTGGGGTTTCCGTTTGAAATTACTTCAGAATTGTCAAAATTGACCTGCTCGAAATTGCACTAAAACTCACTGGTACAAAATTTTGAAAATTCACAAATTTTAAAACTATTTCAAAAGTTAATTTTTATGTTGGAAACATGTTTCTAGATGTATAAAAGTAAGTGTTTGGGTTTTCTGGTGTTGTAATTAGTTGAATATTGTGAAAAACTAACTTGCTCGAAATTTTACCAAAATTCACCGGTACATAATTTTGAAAATTCTTAAATTAAAAAAAAGTTTCAAAAGTTAATTTTTATGGTGGAAACTTATTTCTAGATGTATAAAAGTAAGTGTTTAGGTTTTTTAGATTTGTAAGTAGTTCAGAATTGTGAAAAAATAACTAGCTCGAAATTTCACCAAAATTAACCGGTACAAAATTCTGAAAAGTTGCAAATTAAAAAATTGTTTCAAAAATTTATTTTTATGGTGGAGACATATTTCTAGATGTATAAAAGTAAGTGCATAGGGTTTTGATCACTGTAAAATCTACAAATTAATTATAGCAATAGTGGCTGTTGGTCCCGGTTTTTCAGAGTATAAAACGTTACGCAGCGGAAATAATATTAAGTGTTTTCTTGCACGCTACTTACACACAGCTGACAACTGGCAACTGGTCAGCTGATGCTGGTTACTCAGTACACAGCTGACAACTGAGACCTATCAGCTGGTGATTCAAGACTTAGAATATTAGCCTTGTTTGCACAGTTATATATCAGTTTCAGGATATACTCCAGCACTTGAGTGCTGGGTTTAAAATATGAATGAAAGACAGAAAGCTGATAAATAACAAAGGATTTTTATAGTGGTTCGATCAATCGATCTACGTCCACTCTCCAGTCGAAGCACTGGAAATTCCACTAAGAGTAATCAGGTACAGGTCTCCTACGATCTATCTCTAGCTGGTGAATGCCTCGTCCACCAGTTCACTAGATCAACCGCTCCCGGTCCTGGATCCTTCTTCAACTCTCCTCAGCTAATGGAGTGCGAGCACGTCACTTCAACCTCCACAGCTAGCTAGGTGTTTTAGTTCTCCCAAGAACGTAACAGTCTCTACGGCAGAATGCCCGTAATAACTCGAGTGCTGGTAAGCACAGGAGCTGCTGTGAACTCTCTCGAAGGAGAAAGAACACCAAGTGAGATCTTTAACTTACAAGCTTAAAGCTTGAAGTCTCGTGTTTGATAAATCAACACACGGAAAGCTTTATGAAAAGCCTCGAAAGTACTTTATGCGATTTTGCAATAATTTCAGTTCTTTCGGTGGTTGAGCAGATGAGTGGAATGTTTGAATGTTGGTGGTTGCGACGTATTTATAGCCGCAGGAACCGATTCAAACTTTCTAGCCGTTTGGACGCATCCGGAAAGGTGTCAGACCTCGGATGTCCTTCTGACGGCGGCAGGTATGCTTTTTCGGAAAAGATCCATACCTAAGATCGCTTTATCTGACACAGATCTCTTTGTGTCAGAACGGCTCTCTCTGTCAGTCCGAGGAATAAGACTGGCGTCTTGTGACTGATAGACTTTAAGTTATCCTTCCTTAAAGTCATACTTTGTCAGTCGATTCCTCAGAGAATCTTCTTTTTGTCTCTACTACGCGGGGAGAGAGAATCTGGAATTCTGCAGGTAACATCTGACTGGTAGATCATACTGGTGATCTTGTGCTGGCAGTCTCTGCTGGTGACTTGCCCTGGCATCATCTAAGTCTACCAAATCTCTGGATGTTAACTCTTTTCGGAATCTCCCATGACTGGTGAAATCACCGCTGGTGAATAGTGTAAGTAGGAACACGCATTCTCCTGGTAAGGTTTGTCAGCCGGCTGCTGATGAAACCCTTCCCAACTGGTGAACAGTACCCAGTCATAAGCGCTTCTCATGCTGGTGAACAGTGTCAGCACGAGTCTTTGTCAGCCGCCTGCTGATGAAACTTTTCCCAACTGGTGAACAGTAGCCAGTGGTAAGCGTTTCTCATGCTGGTGAACAGTGTCAGCATGAGTCTTGATCAGCTGCGACTTACAACTCAAAGACCTAAACAGGACTTTACATTTAAGACTAGAGCTATGTAGAGACAACTGACGCTGGTAGGACTTAGGATTTGATCCACCAAAACTATAATCTAAACAAGTAAGCTACTGGGGGAGGAAACCTTAGACAGATTTCCCAACAGTGGCAAATAAATTTGTAAACCCTAAGGTTATCGAATCCAGGGGAATTGTGTGGGGAAACTATCCTATATACTAGTTATGATCCTAAGATTCATTGTTTGAGGAATTCAAAATCGGGGTTTTGCCTTAGAAAATAAAGATGACAATACTTGAAAATTAAAGAGGTTTTTGAAATCAAATTAAAGGAACACAGATTCTAGGGAAGACTTCTTATTATGGATGACATGTAGAATCAATTAATTTAACAGGTGGAATACTGCAATAATGCTATATTTCCTTGTTTGGCAAATATAACCTAGATTACTAATTAGTGACTATCTCCGCTGGTCTCAAGTACACCAAATTAGTCAATCTGATAAGCAAATCAGTTCAATTCCTATAGTCTAGTACATCTTTTTTGATAGTGTAGAGTGTATAATGCATTCCTAATCTCACTATCAATATTCACCTCTCGGTCCTTCAATCAATAGCTAGACATCTAAATTAATCGTCACCTCTTGGTCCTTGAATTAAATTAGAATTATAAAATAAACACAGGAATCATGAACCTAATTAATTAATCCTAACATGCATCCATAATAATATCAAATCCTAGAACCCGCTAGGGTTTCTAGCCACTCATCGCAGATAGAAATCCAAAAGAAAATATATTAAATTGCATAAAAGTAAAGAACTTACAAGAAAAATAAAGGGTTTCGTTTTTCCCATGTCTCCAAACTCTAAAAACTGAAAAATATGATAATGCCTGCTTAACTTCTCCAAAAAGTCGAATTTACAGAGGTATTTATAGGGGTGGATGTGTATCCTATCAAATCTAGGGCTAAAGATATGAATAAATCCGATTTTCATCAAATTTCCTGCATCAGCAGACTCGCGTCGATCGACTGGGAATGGCATCGATCGACATGGCTCTCTCTTCGGCGTCGATCAATGTGGATTCACGTTGATCGACGTGGTCTCTCGCCCCTTCTGCGTGGTCTCACAGTTTTGGCCATAACTTCCTCTCCCGAACTCCGATTGACCCGATTCCAGTTGCGTTGGAGAGCTAACTCAAAGCATCATCCATTGCCATGCGCCAATAGCCCGAATTCCCCTTGTGCAAGAACTCTTCACTTCTACTCTTACACGTCACTACTTTCGGAACGGTTTTCAAGTGAATTTAGGCCTACAACCTGCAAAAACACCAATCCGTAGTTGTAATTACTTCAAAATTGTCAAAAATGTCTAAAAGCTGAATTTTATGGTAGAAACATGTTTCTAGATGTATAAAATCAAGTTTTTGGGGTTCCTGTGTTTGTAATTAGTTCACAATTGTCAAAAAAGACTAGCTCGAAATTGCACAAAAACTCACCGACATAAACTTTTGAAAATTTTCAAATTAAAAAAACTATTTCAAAATTTTATTTTTATGGTAGAAACATGTTTCTAGATATATAAAAGTAAGTGTTTGGGGTTTCTGTTGTTGTAATTAGTTCAGAATTGTGAAAAATGACTAGTTCGAAATTGCACAAAAACTCACCTGTACAAAATTTTGAAAATTCGCAAATTATAAAACTATATCAAAAGTTGATTTTTATGATTGAAATATGTTTTCAGATGTATAAAAGTAAGTGTTTGGGGTTTCTGTTGTTGTAATTAATTCAGAATTGTCAAAAATTGACTAGCTCAAAATTGCAGAAAACTCACTTTTACAAAAATTTGAAAATTGGCAAATTAAAAAACTGATTCAAAAGTTGATTTTTATGGTGGAATCATGTTTCTAGATGTATAAAAGTAAGTGTTTGGGGTTTCCGTTGTAATTACTTCAGAATTGTAAAAAATTGACTCGCTCGTAATTTACGAAAACTAATCGGTTTAAAATTTTGAAAATTCACAAATTGAAAAACTGTTCCAAAAGTTAATTTTTATGGTGGAAACATGTTTCTAGATGTATAAAAGTAAGTGTTTAGGGTTTCCAGTGTTGTAATTAATTCGAAATTGTGAATAGATAACTAGCTCGAAATTTCACCAAAATTCACCGATACAAAATTTTGAAAATTTGCAAATTAAAAAACTGATTCAAAAGTTGATTTTTTAGGGTTGAAACAAGTTTCTAGATGTATAAAAGTAAGTTTTTTGGGTTTTCGTTGTTGTAATTACTTCAGAATTATAAAAAATTAACTAGCTCGAAATTGCACAAAAACTCACCGGTACAAAATTTTAAAAATTTGCAAATTAAAAAACTATTTCAAAAGTTGATTTTTATGGTGGAAACATGTTTCTATATGTATGAAAGTAAGTGTTTAAGGTTTCTGTTATTGTAATTAGTTCAGAAATATAAAAAATTGACTAATTCGAAATGGCAAAGAAACTCACTGGTACAAAAATTTGAAAATTGGCAAATTAAAAAATTGTTTCAAAAGTTGATTTTTACGGTGGAATCATATTTCCAGATGTATAAAAGTAAGTGTTTGGGGTTTCTATTGTTGTAATTATTTCAGAATTCTCAAAAATTGACTAGCTCAAAATTCAAAAAAAAATAACCGATTTAAAATTTTGAAAATTCACAAAGTAAAAAACTGTTTCAAAAGTTAATTTTTATGGTGGAAATAGGATTATATATGTATAAAAGTAAGTGTTTAGGGTTTTCGGTGTTGTAATTAGTTCGAAATCGTGAAAAAAATAACTAGCTCAAACTTTCACCAAAATTCACCGGTGTAAAATTTTGAAAATTCGTGAATTAAAAAATTGTTTCAAAAGTATATTTTTAGGGTCGAAACATGTTTCTAGATATGTAAAAGTATGTGTTTGGGCTTTTCGTTGTTGTAATTACTTCAGAATTGTCAAAATTTTACTAGCTCGAAATTGCACGAAAATTTAGCGATACAAAATTTTGAAAATTTGGAAATTTAAAAACTGGTTCATAAGTTAATATTTATGGTGGAATCATGTTTCTAGAACTATAGAAGTAAGTTTTTATGGTTTTCGGTGTCGTAATTAGTTCAGAATGTAAATAAATAACTAGCTCGGAATTTCACAAAATTAACCAATACATAATTTTGAAAATTTGCAAATTAAAAAATTGTTTCAAAAGTTTATTTTTATGGTGGAAACAAGTTTCTAGATGTATAAAAGTAAGTGTTTGGGGTTTCCGTTGTTGTAATTACTTCAGAATTGTCAAAAATTGATTAGCTCGAAATTGCACGAAAATTCACTAGTCCAAAATTTTAAAATTTTGCAAATTTGAAAATTATTTCAAAATTTCATTTTTATTGTAGAAGTGATTGGGGTTTCTGTTGTTGTAATTAGTCCATAATTGTCTAAAAATGACTAGCTCAAAATTGTTTCTAAATGTATACAAGTAAGTGATTGGTGTTTCGGTTGTTGTAATTAGTTCATAATTGTCAAAAAATGACTAGCTCAAAATTGCACAAAAACTCTCCGATACAAAATTTTTAAAATTCTCAAATTAAAAACTATTTTAAAAGTTGAATTTTGTGGTGGAAACATGTTTCTAGATGTATAAAAGTAAGTGTTTGGGGTTTCCATTGTTGTAATTAGTTCAGAATTATCAAGAAATGACTAGCTCGCAATTGCACAAAACCTCACCGATACAAAATTTTGAAAATTTCCAAATTATAAGAATGTACACGATTGATCACTAAATTATTTCACTAGTGACTTAGCAAAGCTAATAATATAGTGGCAAATAAAATTATCGAATTCCAGGGGAAAGAAGTAACGAAAAACCTTAAATACTAAATCATAAGTTCTCAAAATACTGGTTAGGAAAAATCAAATTTTGGTTTTGTTTGTTTCGAAAATCTCAATGCTTGCAGAATAAAATCAAACAGAAAAATAAAAGACTTTTGATGAAACTATTATGAGAAATACAGATTCCAGGGATATCTACCTATCAAGTATGCCATGTATGAATAAATTGATTAATTCCCAATTTAATTCCTCTTCGTAGTGAAACATCAGAAAAGTATTATGAACTTCTTTGTTGGACAATTCATAAAGTGGATTAGCCAATTATCTATCTCCGCTCGGTCTCAAGATGAATTAACTAACTCCAAAGATCCACAGATTTATTCCTATAATCAATCTCCTTCTGCTCAGACAAGAAATCAAATTATATTGTGAAAACTCTTTCCGTTGAAAACTATTACAGTTACGTATTAAGTAATCAACTAATTAATCCTAAGATGTGGCCAACAAACTCAAGATTATGAATAAGCACAGATTTCACAAACTACGATGGGAAAGGGAAAATAATTCAATTAATCAAACATGCATACATTGATAGTTCAAAACCCTAGAATATGAGAAGGAATTAGTTACACATATTCATCAGTAAAATCATAGAGATGAAGAAAAACATGAATTGCATAAAAACTTGGGTGCAAATGTCTTCCCACAAAAACCTGTCTTCAAACATAAACCCTAAAAAACTCTTGGAAATCTCTAAAATCTTAAACTCTAAAATCTCTTAATTGCTCTACTGATTTCCACCCTAATTTCGAATTTTACATGGCCTTTTATAATAGTGAAAGATGTATCAAATAGTATCTAGGATTAGATTGTCTCTATCTTCAAATCAGGATCAGATTAGGAAAACCCGTCGCCGCATCGATCGATGGAGAAATCCCATCGATCGACGGCCTGGAAGAACCCGTGTCGATCGACGGAATGTTGGCATCGATCGACGGCCTTGAAGAACATGCATCGATCGATAAAAAGCTGGCGTCGATCGACGGCCTTGTAGAACACTCGTCGATCTCCCTTCAATCTCTTCGTCGATCGTTCACTTCAATTGCCCTCGTCGATTGACGTGCCCATGGCGTCGATTGACGTGGACCTGGAACTTCGAGCAATTCGTGCTTCTTCCCTGTTTCCGACTATAAACCTGCATAATTCACCAATCACGACATTACGAGCACAAAAGTCAATTCATGCACAAAAATACGCATAAAACAGTCTAAACATCACTCAATTAGCCAAAGAACAACTAGATAAGTTAGTGAAAATACTAACCTATCAACTCCCTAAAACTTAAACCATTGATCGTCCTCGATCAATTCGCAGGTCAAGAATTCAAATTAAATGCAGATACAAGTGTGCAATGCCTCACAAGCTTCTTTTGCGATCTAAGTTTCACTAATTCATATAAATCATGCAATCCAAACAATTTCTCATTGTTAAGTTATTGAGGAGGAACCTCATCGGGCAGTGTTTGCACTCATCGCTCAACAAGTAAAGGGTTTGTGTTTCACTCACTCAAGGTTTTAGTTCACCTCACCATAAGTTTGACAAATTTCTCATCTCTCCACTACTTGTTAGTGTGGCTTTTCAGGGAATCAGAAAGGTCTTAGCTTGGTTGTAATGTGGCTTACCTACAAGGTGGGATATATTTGGCTAAGTGACTCACAATATTGCAATCAAACCCCAAAAAATCCAAGCATATCATAACCACATAATTTTTTTTTTTGTCACTTCTCATGCACAATCTTGTTCCTTCTCTTTTATAATTTTCAGGGTCCCTTAGAACTTGTTTCAAACTTTCGTGAACTACAACATATGAATTCTTTTTCTCAAATTTTTTTTCTTCTTTCACTAATGTTCACTTTCTTAATTTACCCATGGGAACCCCTATTTTTGCACACGGCCTCATATCACAATCCCACAATTCACACCATCCAATAAATCAGACTTCCCTTTTTTTTCATCAACCCTTCTAGATAAGAAAAATGTATTCAAAGCTCAAAGGGGCTACAAGTGGAAATTAAAGGTTAGTGTATGGGAGATGGGCTACGAAAGAACATGCCTAAAATCATTTTCACCCTATTACCACACTTAATGCAACCTCAAGAGAGAAATTTATCAAATTCTAGGAAGTAAGTCTAAAAACCTTGTCACTCATCAAACGAAAAGAAAGGCTCAAATTTTTACGCAGGGTTAAAATTTTGTTACTCCTCAATAATTACCCAACTTTGAATAGTTATCATGCAAGGATTTATATTTCAAAGATCAACTCATCAAGCAAAACAGCTCCTATTATCGGCTACTCTATCACACAAATTTTCATTCTTAATCAACAAATATCTCAATTATCAATCAACAATTCTCATTCAAGGAAAGACAAGTCATATTTTCAACACCAACATAATCAAAAGTAGTTCCGACTGCCCTATGTTCAAAAGCTCCTAAAGCAATTCTCAAGACTATCCAATTCAGAACTAGTACCACAAATCAAGAGTTCAAAATACTAATTCGAGTGAAAAGTCTTGCAGAGAGCAATTGTTCACTTTGAAGCAAAAGAACAAGGATGGTGATGGTTCAGAAAAAACAAACACGAAAAATAAAAATCACAAAAATAAACTAAAGCAGTAAATCAAATAAAAATGCAAATGTTTCCCTTTTTCCGATCCTCATCCCCCCAAACTTGTTTCGCTCAAAGGAGCGAACAAGTTTGCAAGTTAGATGGGAAAAGAGAAACGGTAACTCATTCCTCCTCCGGAGGATCCTACATAACCACATCGGGGGATGGCCAGACGGGAAGTCTCCGACGGCAGTCCTGGCACTCACGCTGGCGGTGGAGGTAGACAGAGTCAGGTTGGGTGTTCAGAAGGAGGCGTTGCATCTGACTGTCGAGTGTGTTGAGCCTCGAGGTCACATGCTGACGAAACTCGGCCAGCCGGGTGTGCTCCGCCGCATGCAAAGCAGCCTGCTGCTGCAAGAACTGGTAGATCATCGCCAGATCCATCCCGGAAGAAGAAGATCCTCCCTCAAGGTGGCTGGACGAGGCTCTACCG
Source organism: Plectranthus barbatus (assembly GCA_026898455.1). Lineage (NCBI taxonomy): Eukaryota > Viridiplantae > Streptophyta > Magnoliopsida > Lamiales > Lamiaceae > Plectranthus > Plectranthus barbatus. The sequence continues at coordinate 41,598 of JAPKLW010003297.1, forward strand.
GTCCTGCCTGGAATCTCCTCTGCACCCCCATCGTGCCCCTCATCCTCGGCGACCTCTGCTGGGGGTCGTTGGTCCGGTCGTGTGTGCGGTCGGTGAAGGAGTCTGGAGGTGCCGGGTCCTCCATGGGATCCAACCATCAGCCTCATGTGGGCGGGTGTGCTCATCAACCAATTATCACGGAAGTGATAATCGGTGACACGCGTGAGTGCCCTCTGCGAAAGTGGAAATTTGTCCCCGTTGGACATCCTCAAAGACCAGCCGCCTTCTCGGGGCGAGAGCATCAGCATCTGGCTCAAGTGTGAGGTGCTGAGGCCTCGATCGTCCTCGAGTACCTCCATGTTGGCCAAGTTGATCCCCAGATGCTCCGCAATCGGGGTAATCAATCCCCCGCTCCATATGTTGCCCTTGAAGGCCTTGACTTGGTGCTGTAGGGTTTTACCGTGAAACAAATCACCAAAACCAAATGAACCGGATCGATTTATGGATATTGTGCACAATTAAATATACAATAAAACCTAGCATGCTCCTATGAATTTAATTATCATAATTGTGGGTTTAGGAATTTACCGTAACTCCGTAGTCTCTGTACCGATCTTTTGCGTTTGAACTTCCACTTTAATTCAACCACGCAATTCAATTTTTATCGGCGGAAGTAAAAATTAGTGTTTAGTGTTTTTCAACTGTCATATAAATTATGAGAGAGAGTTGTCTATTTATAGACCTAGGGTTATAAACCCTAATGGGCTCCTGGGCTCAATTCAGCACACTTTCCTTGGGCCAGACCTGGGACCTAATGCAAATAATAAAGTGGGTCTATAAATTAATTAATTCCCATGTCCACAACCCAGGACATAATTAATAAATTAATATTAATTATTTTCACCACAGAATTAATACTGACCTACCCCTTATTACCACGTTCTTAGAACGGGCTGCATTAATTGAGAATCCCCATATTTAAGGTTACCGGACATTAATTAATTAATTGGAGCTTCTGACAAGCTCTAACTACAATTAATTAACATCTTATTATTCCTGAGTAGTACCACTCAATCCTTATCACTCGTGCCTGAACTTAATCAGCCTGCAGGACTTTGGCACGATGAATGTTATTGAGCTCCTCAGGGATTGTCCCCATCCTATTACTCGGATATGGTTACCTGAACCCAGTCTTAGGAGGTACTACACGAATTGCTATTACCCAAGATGCGGATATACGAGCACGTTACTTAGGCTCTCCACCATGGCAAGTCAAAGCAACAGTCAACCCGTGCAAACCCCTGAACCTCGTTAGGGTTTGGACACAATCAATATAACGAGATCTTGTATTCGCTGATGTCAGACAGACGAATACATCTCACTACGGTCCATCAATACGCCACCTCTGCGTACCAGCATGTCAAGTAACCAAGACAGACTACTTATTCCGACAATGCCGCAGCCATCCGGACAGACGTATCCTCATACGCTGTCTCGGCTGTGATCAGGTTAATGTCTCACTAGGTCAAGTGATCATACTGTCTTCTGTGATCTACAACACGCTGTATGATCGTCCCTATCGGTGAGACAAGAGGATACCATTGTTCATACATGTAAGATTGTTAACAGATAGGAGAAATAAGTCGTTGTATACTCATTATAATAAATGCTTTCAGTATACAAAACCCATCAATCTCCCATTTATACTCAAAGCATAACTAAGCTATTACAGAGTATACAGTCCGTCTATTTAGTCTGCTTTATCTTTAACCACTGTCAGTGGTCGGCATCCACGTCAGACCCAGCTCACGAATATGTCTTTCGTAAATTTTCTGCGGCAAGCTCTTTGTAAATGATTCAGCAAGATTTCTCGTATGATATGGTACTTTCTCTTTATGTGTTTGCTTGCCCTGTGAGACCGCGGTTCCTTTGAGTTTGCCACAGCACCAGAGTTATCAAGATAAATTGCGATGCTTCTCGGCAAACTCGAGATCACGCCCAACTCTAAAAGGTAGTTTCTGAGCAATACCCCCTCTTTCGAGGCGTCGGAGGCGGCGACATATTCCGCCTCCATGGTGGAGTCAGCAATGCATTTCTGCTTTGAGCTCATCCAAGTTACAGCTCCACCTCCCAAGGTAAACACATATCCTGAGGTCGATTTCTTCTCATCTTGGTCCCCTTGGAAATCCGAGTCTCTATAACCCACAGGGCACAAATCCTTACTCTGATAAACTAGGCAGTAATTCCTAGTTCTCTTCAAATACTTGAGGATGTGCTTTACAGCAGTCCAGTGCGCCTGTCTAGGGTTAGACTGATATCTTGCTACCATGCCAACGGCATAACAGATATTTGGCCTGGCACACAGCATTGCATACATGAGACTACCCACCGCCGAGGCGTATGGTACAAGACTCATCTCATCTTTCTCCCACTGTGTCTGAGGACACTGCCCATTAGAAAGATGAACGTCATGTCTGAAAGGTAGCAAACCTTTCTTGGCGAGTTGCATGCTGAACCGGGCTATCACAGTATCCACATAGGATGCCTGGGATAAGCTCAACATTCTTCTCTAAGACCTTAATCCCAAGAATGTAGCCAGCTACTCCCAGATCCTTCATTTGGAACTGTTCGGATAATCAAACCTTGATTTCGGACATCACTCCCTCGTTGTTTCCAAATAGGAGTATGTCATCAACATAAAGTGCAAGGAAAACCACGCTCCCACTGACACAAAGTCGGTAAACACAACTTTTGTTTTCCAACTGTGCAAATCCATAGGATTTAATCACATCGTTGAAACGTAAGTTACACGACCTTGAAGCTTGCTTAAGTTCATACAAGGATTTCCTAAGCTTCCAGACAAGATGTTCTTCACCCTTGCTTATGTAACCCTCGGGTTGCGGCATATAGATGTCCCTACCTTCTTCAAGATAACTGTTTAGAAAAGCGGTTTTGACATCCATCTGCCAGATCTCGAGGTCCATATGCGCAGCTATGGCAAGGAGTATCCGGATGGATTTGAGCATGGCTACGGGTGAAAAGGTTTCGTCATAGTCAATGCCCTCTTTCTGACTATAACCCTTTGCAACCAGCCTGGCTTTAAAAGCCGTCATTTTTCCATCCGCTCCTTTCTTTCTCTTGAAAACCCATTTGCACCCTAAGGCCCTAAAGCCATCCGGCAAATCAGTTTTCTGGTATACATCCATAGCAGTTATGGATTCAATTTTAGAATCCATGGCAACACGCCATTTGGCAACATCCTTGTCCTGCACTGCCTCTTCGTAAGTTAGTGGGTCAGAGTCCTCATGTTCGTCTTCCGAGCTCAAGTCCGAAGACTCACCCACGAACATATACCTTTCTGGCTGGAAAATAACTCTCCCACTAAGACGAGGCATCGGTGCCGTGTCAGTAGTAGGTGCAGTAACTTGTGGTTCTGCACCTTGCACTGAAGAACGTGTCTGTGGTGCTGAACCTCTCACAGGTGCACCCACATTCACACGTTGCCCTTCCCTTGGAATTGCATTCTCGTTTTCAATTTCTTGAAGAACGATATCACTCCTCGACTTGTGATTACTCACATACTCGTGCTCCAAGAATCTAGCGTTGGTGCT
>JAPKLW010003298.1:0-45099 GCA_026898455.1 Plectranthus barbatus
TACAAATAATATATATACGCCGCGCATCGCGCGGGCAGAAGACTAGTACAAGTAGTAAAACTAAAACCATTTAATATAATTTATAAGTAATATACATTTATGTTTTCCTAGTTTAATTATTTTTTAAACTAGACACATAATAAATTGATATCAAATAAATATAATAATTAATAATCGAATCCTCGCATATCCAAGAAATAATTTGATCATTTTATGATTTTCCAGTTCGGTTTTCACATGATTTTATAATAATTAATAATCGGATCCTCACATCTCCAGCCATTCACATGATTTTCCAGTTCGGTTTTCCAAAATTTTCAGTCAAATTTCCCAAATTTTTCATATTCATTTACAATCCAAACTTTAAATTTTTCATTTAAAATATAATATTTCATTTTCATTCCTTATACTGTTTATTTATTTTTTATTATTAATTTATTATATTATATATTTTGATATATATACACATATATTTATGTTTATTTAAATATTTGTAATTTTTAGTTAAAATCTTAAATAACTTAAATTCATATCAAATAAATAAAATCTCATAAAATGATCAATTTATTTAATAATCAAATTATTTCTTGGATATGCGAGGATTCGATTATTAATTATTATATTTATTTGATATCAATTTATTATGTGTTTAGTTTAAAAAATAATCAAACTAGGAAAACATAAATGTATATTACTTATAAATTATATTAAATGGTTTTATTTTTACTACTTGTATTTAATTTTTATTTCTTATTAAGAAAATTAGATAAAAATAAAATTGAAATGATTAAAATAGCATTAATATAAATTGAAAAAACTAAAATCAAATTTATTATAAAAAGAGAGAGAAAAAAAAAAAGAAAAGGTGCAAAACCATGAACTGTTGCTAAATTATTCCCATTTTTTTGATAAAAAATAAATTAAAAATAAATTATTAAATAAAAAATAATTTTTTTAGTTGTGGAACAGGGAATGAAACAGGGAATGTGATAGAGGATCTCAAGCCATATATTTATAAAGAAAAAAACAAAAACAAGGGCAACTTAGGATAGAATAACATAATAAATAATAATAATATAGGATAAATATCCATAAATTTAAAAGAATGAGAGAGAATTCCCTAATTATGGAAAGTTTGAGATAGATATAGACAATTGTCCTTTTTATAGTGGTTAAAGCATATTGATTGTGGCTGAGAGGTGACAAAGCTTTCCCGAAAATATTTGATTATGTGTAGGGATGTCAATTAAGCCCGAAACCGATGGGTTGGCCCGAAACCGATGGGTTAAAATGCGGGTTAGGGTCAAAAAAAAATTAACCGAAATTTTTTTTAACCGAACGGGCCTGACCCGCCGGGCTCGCGGGCCAAACGGGCTGAACCCGTCGGGCCGCGGGTCAGCCCGTCGGTCCAAGCAAAATTTATTTTACAAATCTTCAGCCCACCCAACCTACAACTAATTGCATTTCACACCCAAATATATTTAAGCCCATGTGTAATTTAATTATAATACATGGCCCAAATCTTAGTTAATAAAAATTTCTGCTGGCCCAATACATTATAAATTTGTGTGTGCGTATATTTTTATGTTTTAACTTATAAAATAATAATAATAATTTTGTAAATAATAATGACAATAATATTATGTTGGATCGTATATGTTTTATTCAAATTTAATTGTTTGAATTCCATGGTTATATAGAATTCCTTGAATCATCAAGTTATATAATTTTATTGAGTTCAAACAATTAATAAATACTCATAGAATTTTTAAAATTATTTAATTATAAAGTCATATCGTTGGTAAAATAAATATATTTTAAGTTGATAAATAAAAAGTTTTGATATGTATTTTGAATTTTTTTAAAAAAATAATAAATAGTTTATATTTTTATTATCATTTAGAAGAAAATAATAGAGAGAGAAATATTTAATGTTATAGAAAGTATTATAAAATATTAAAAAATAATTTATGCTTTTCATATTATTTTCTCCTTTTAATTTTAGGGATCATCATGTGCTACTTTGTTGTGAAGATGATATTGATGTTGGATAATTTATGCTTTTCATATTATTTTCTCCTTTTAATTTTATTTTAGGCTTTTAGCGGTCATCATATTATTTTAAAGATTATTTGTGTATAAATAATTTCGTATATCTTGTCGGCCCGGTGGGTTAGCCCGAAAACCGGAGGGTTAGGGTTAGGGTCAAAAATTTTCAGCCCGAAAAAAATCCAGCCCGATTCAACCCGGACCGAATAGCCCGCAACCCGATAGGGTTAGCCCGAAACCCGACGGGTTGGCCCGTTTTACATCTCTAATTATGTGAGTGGGTTTGTGTTTAAAGTTAAAATATACTCCCTCCGTCCCGGTCAAATTGTCCACATTGACCGGACACAATAACCAATGCATGTGAGTGGTAGTGGGAGTTAGTAGGATGAATATTTTATTGATGAGTGTAGAAAATTTGCTATTTTAGGAAAGTGGACTAATATTGTGGGACAGACGAAAAAGGAAATGTGGATAATTTACTTGGGACGGAGGGAGTATCTATTAAAAAAATAAAATAAAATGTATGCGATATTATGATTTTTGAGGTTGATTATTAGATGATAAAATATAGTATGAAAATGTAGATATTCCCAACAGCCCCAAATTATTACCCCCAACTCTAAAACCCCAGAAATGGAAGCTCTGCCTCTGACGCAGCTGAGCATTGCAAGCTGCCATCGTCGCCTCCTCTCACCTCCACCCAACAGAAAACCCAAATTCAAGCCCTACGCCGCCGTTAGCGGCGGCCCCACCACCAGTAAATGGGCCGATCGCCTGTTCGCGGACTTCCAATTCCTCCCGTCCACCTCAGACCCTCCCGACAATGCAATATCCGCGCCGCCGCCGTCGCTTCCTCCGCTCCCGGAGCGCCTGGTATCAATGCCGCTTGATTTCTATCGGGTGTTGGGGGTGGAGCCGCATTTCCTTGGCGACGGCATTCGGCGAGCCTACGACGCTAGGGTGTCGAAGCCGCCGCAGTACGGTTACAGCGACGACGCTTTAATTAGCCGGCGGCAGATTCTTCAAGCAGCTTGTGAGACCCTTGCTAAACCTAGTTCTCGCAGGGAGTACAACCAGGGGCTCGCCGATGATGAATTCGATACCCTTCTCACTCAAGTACCCTGGGATAAGGTTCTTCTCTCTCTAAAACTTTTTCAATGTGTGAAATTTATGTATATTTTTGTAGGAAAATGAGAATTCTTGATGCATGTTTTGTGGGGAATGTGTAAAAATAATGCTAGATATTGCGATTAAATTTCACCAAATCAGATGTGTTTTCAGAAACTCTTCTTTTGGAGAACTCAGCAATTTACTGATGAGATTATGTTCATGATTTGTTTTCTGTTAAAAGATTTCCGGGTCTTTCCTAGATATGACTTTTGCACTCTTACTGTTTTGTTTAACCAACTTGAAAACAATTCAATTCTCCATCTCACTTTGAGATGTGATTTGACATCTATGATCAAATTTCCACACAAAATTTTAGGATTTAACATCTATAGTCAAAGTACTACACCCAATTCTGTAACAAACTTGATTTTCACTATTCCCATTAATAAAAAATCCTGATTCCAGACTTTCTGATCTCCAGAATTCTCAGTCAATCATTCTCTTATTATGGCATGATAGGTTCCAGGAGCGTTGTGTGTATTGCAAGAAGTTGGAGAGACAGAGTTGGTTCTTCAAATTGGAGAGAGCTTGTTGCGAGAGAGGTTGCCCAAGTCATTTAAACAAGACATTGTGTTGTCAATGGCTCTTGCTTATGTTGATTTGTCTAGGGATTCCATGGCATTGTCACCTCCTGACTTTATTAGAGGGTGTGAAGTGCTTGAGATGGCACTCAAGCTACTGCAGGTAAAACTTTCCCCAATTATGGCAGCTTTTCTCTAGTTATTGTGATCACTTATTTAGTTATGATTTGACATATAATTCATATATTATTGATACAGGAAGAAGGTGCAAGCAACCTTGCACCTGACTTGCAAGCACAGATTGATGAGACTCTAGAAGAAATCAATCCCAAGTGTGTTATAGAGCTCCTTGCACTCCCGCTTAGTGATGAGTTCCAGTCAAAAAGAAGGCTGGGTCTTCAAGGTGTGCGAAATGTTTTGTGGTCTGTGGGTGGAGGCGGAGCAGCTGCTATTGCAGGAGGATTCACTCGTGAAGATTTTATGAATGAGGTTTTTCAGCGAATGACTGCAGCAGAGCAGGTTAATTTTGTAATTTATTTTGTTTTATTATTTTACTCATATGAAATCTATGTTTTTACCTGATTCTTTTTTTTTTTTTTTTTTTGGTTTGTTAAGGTTGATCTCTTTGCTGCCACACCACGAAACATACCTGCAGAAAGTTTTGAAGCTTATAATGTGGCTCTTGCTCTAGTTTCTCAAGCCTTCTTAAGCAAAAAGCCCCATCTTATTCGAGATGCTGACAACCTTTTTCAGCAACTTCAGCAAACGAGGATCACCGCTAGTGGAAGCTCCTTATCTGCCTATGGCACCCGAGAAAATCGTGAAATAGACTTTGCACTTGAGCGAGGTCTTTGCTCTCTTCTTGTTGGTGAAGTAGATGAATGCCGTGCATGGTTGGGCTTGGATGATGAAGATTCACCTTACCAAGACCAGTCGATTATTAACTTTGTAATTGAACACTCTAACGATGATAATGAAGATGATCTCCTCCGTGGACTCTGCAAACTATTAGAGACATGGTTAATGGAAGTGGTATTCCCTAGATTTAGAGAAACCCAAGATGTTAGATTCAAGCTTGGAGATTATTATGATGATCCTATGGTTTTGAGGTATTTGGAGAAGCTGGAAGGTAAGGGACGCTCACCTTTGGCTGCTGCAGAAGCTATAGCAAGGATTGGCGCTGAAGCTACTGCTGTGCTTGACAGTGTGAAAGTTAGTGCAATTCAGGCACTGCAGAAAGTATTTCCTCTTGGAAGTGGGGAAAAGAATGTCAGACTTTATGAGAAGAATGATATCAGAAGTTATGATCTTCCAATTGTGAGTGGAGATAATGGAGTAGATCTTCATCAAGATGAATCGTTCCATTTTGGAGTTCCAGAGATAGCTAGTCCTGATGGACTTCAGCAGCATGAAAGTATCACTAACAAGATAGAAAATTCAGCTGTTAAGATTATGTGTGCTGGTGTGGCGGTTGGTGTCATGTCTTTAGTGGGGTTGAAATTCCTGTCATATCGTACTGGCTCCCCAAATTTACACAAAGGCCCAGGCGTGACTGACGTGGCTTCTGCTGTCATCAATGTGGGTATGGCTCAAGTAGTTAATGTAATAGCATTATTTAATGTTGTTGATTCTGAATTCTAATCCCCCCATAAATGGATAGAAATCTTATTTTTGGATAAAAATATGGTTTAGCTGCTGAGCAGAGATGGAGCTTCATTTCTTTCAATTCTTGGTTCTTGATCTCTGTTTTTTTCCAGGTTTGAATATTTATATTGCTTTCAGGGGTCCCAGTAGTTGAAAACTCTGAAGAAGTACCCCGAATGGATGCCAGGCTTGCAGAAAATCTGGTGCGCAAGTGGCAAATTGTCAAGTCTCTAGCACTTGGTTCTGATCATTGTCTTGATAAACTGTCGGAGGTGAGAAAACTTGTTTGCCATGTCTGACTTTAACTCTTATGTTATTTTTTTTTTAGTATTTTTGCTCAAGTTTGGATATAATAGCCATGCATCATAGATACATAATATGTCGTTCCTTTATTTCTCTGCTTGTTCCTTTCATGATCCGGCGGTATCTGTGTTACATATTGCTGTTTCCATTTAGCCTGTAAATTCTTTAATTCTGGCATTTTGAGATTGTGCTTTCTGGATTAGAAAACTGTGTGTGGAGATCATCATTGTTCTCTGCCTTTTGGGTCTTCATTTCTTTTTTTCATTTTCCTGACAGGAAGATAAGCCTATAACCTCCAAATACATTCTGGATGCACAAGAGAAACTGAGTTTTTTTTTTTTTGGACTGTTCAAATGGTCAATAGAGATTGAGTTAATTGCTTTTTTTTTTTTTTTTTTTTTATGAGCATCTCATTGTTGTTGATGAAGGTATTAGTGCTTCTGCATTTATAAGTGCATTGTAGCTGACAATTCGGTCAAATCTCCCTTACATGACTGAAGCAACTGAATTTATGCTGCTAGGTATTGGATGGTCATATGCTAAAGATCTGGACTGAGAGAGCTATGGAAATAGCTCAGCATGGCTGGTTCTGGGACTATCAACTTCTGAACCTTAATATTGATAGTGTGACTGTCTCAGTTGATGGTCGTCGTGCTATTGTGGAAGCAACCCTCGAAGAGTCGGCACAGTTAACTGATGGAACCCACCCCGAGCATAACGACTCCTACAATATAACCTATACTACACGGTATGAGATGTCCTTTGCAAAGTCAGGCTGGAAAATCGTGGAAGGAGCTGTTCTCAAATCCTAAATCCATTGTTAATACCAACCATCGTGTAAATGCTATGTTGTGCACATTATGCTGGCTTTTCATGAAGGTCATTTGCATGACAATTGTCATCATCTCTTCTTAGGTGAAACCATGTGGTGGAATATTGTGTTTGAGTTGAACTTTAGATGATGGTACGAGCCACCATAATCTCCCCACTGAATAAATAATCAAAAAAAAGATTGCCTATCCATACTAGTCTAGTTTTACCTGTTAAGTTATTCTTCTTTATATTCATAAGCGTGGAAAGTACACTAAAGATGTGTATTGGAAGAACTGCCGTTTACACGAAGACTGCAGAAAAAAACTTATAAAAGGGCCAACCAAACTTTTAGGTCCAAACAAAAGGGGGGAAATGTATGCTTCTGGTATATTCTTACAAAATTCTTTATGATACCTTTTACATGCATGTAATTTACATTGTACATGTTATGGAGTATTGAGATGGGACTCTAACTGTATGAGGTAAGTAGGTAGGTAAAGCAATAGAAAGAGGAGTTAGGATCTCAAAACTAACAAAATTTTTTTGCAGAGATATATCAATTGCGTGTATGTGTGTTGTTGGCTAAGTTGACTAGGTGGTAAGGCTTATCAGATGATGGAAGGAATGGGGTGTCTCCAGCTGAATGCCTTGGAGCTGGCCTGCTTTGTGGCTAAGTTGAGGCCAAACATTTCTTTGGGTGCCTGCCCAGCCTCCTTCAGCCCTGCCAGCTTAGCCACAACTGCAGCGCTCTCATTGATGTGCTCCATGTCGTCGGTATCAGTCCACAGCTTGCTGCAAAGCTGCTGCCGTCTCTGCTTTGATTTTACGTCGATGCCCCACTTCTGAAACAGAGCTTCCCTTTCCTTGGTGTTGAGCTTCTTCAGCATTCTTCTACTTAGCATCTCCCTCTCCCGTTGCAGAGCCTTTGGGCTGTAGAAACCAACCATTGGTCACAACGCATGCATGCAACGTGCAAGAAAAGGAGGAAGAGTGGTGTATGACTGTATGTTATGTTATAATTATACCTTGATGGATGCTCATCGTTGGTGGATTTGCCTTCAGCTTTGAGAAAGGAAAGCCTCCTATGCTCCACCTCCATGTACACGGCGTCGGATGGGTCTCCTTTGAACAGCAGACAGAAGTAGCTTCTATGGACCAGAGGTATGTGGCAAGCATCCCAAAGTTTGATTATTTCTCTCTTCCTCCTCTCAAATTCTGTCTTCCAATCCCCCTCTGGTTCCTTTGTTTTGCTGCCGGCAGTTTCGTCTTTTCTTCGTTCCTTCTTAGCTTTTTCTTCAGAGCCACTGGATCTCCTTTCCTTCTTAGCCTTCTTAGCTGTTTTCGGTGTAGCATCTTCAGTTTCCTGGTAGAAAACATTCCTCATTAGTGCTTAAATGGCTACATTCTTAAACATGAGGGTATCATGAGAGAGAGAGAGAGATGATCTGCTGGACTCACCAAATCATTCTCAGTTTGCTTCACTGCTTTAGTCTTGATCACCATGCTGTGCTCCTGTTGCTTACGTGGCGACTCGACGCTCTGCTCGTCGCTCTGTCTGGACAAAGCATCACTCTTTACATCAGAAAGCTTCCTATAATCGTCTCTAGATAGAGGAACACTACTAGACTGCGTCAGCTTCCCTGAGTTCTGTCTAGATAGAGCATCACTATAAGATTGGTACGACTTTGCATCGGAAAGTCTGGGTGAGTTGAAGTTCTCCCAGTAGTAGTCATCACTAGTAGACTTTGCATCAGAAAATCTTCGCGAGTTCTCTCTCATCAAAGCAGCCAGTGTTTTCTTAACCGAAACCTTCTCTGGAATTACTGTTTCAATATGTGAAACTGAAACCTTTTCATTTTCTTTTGCCACTTGGCGACCTGATTCTCTCAGGACTGCTTCCAGGATTGCTTCACAGCTTTTATCCGTTCTGGCTCTAGCCTCGGCTGCTTCGAAATCTGATGAACCGAAAGATCGCCCTGCACCATAAACTCAACTATAAGATAAGCAGGCAAAGTCTGCTGGCCATCTTTATGGTGATGGCAAAACAGTGGAGCACAACCTGCACCGTACACTCTGTTTCGTGGGGATAAACCGAACTCTCTGTTGCGTGGGGATTGCGCGCTGTATGTGGATAGACCATACTCGCTGTTCTGCAGGGATTGAGTGCTGTATGCGGATGGACCATACTCTCTGTTGTATGGTGATTGAGTATTGCTATGGGACAGACTATGCTCTCTGTTGTATGGGGATTGAGTATTGCTTTGGGACAGACTATGCTCTCTGTTGTATGGGGATTGAGTGTTGCGTGGGGATAGGCCGTGATCTCTGTTGTATGGCGATTGAGTGTTGCGTGGGGATAGACCGTGCTCTCGGTTGTATGGTGATGAAGCGTGGGACAGACCGAGCTCTCTGTTGCGTGATGATAGACTACGCTCTCTGTTGTATGTGGATTGAGTGTTGCGTGGTGACAGAGTGTTGCGTGGGGAATTCGCTCTTGACAACGAGTTGCTGCTCAACGGATTCTTGGAGATGGATTTTCTTGAAACTGAGTTTCTCCGGCTGAAATCATTTTCCATACCTTGACAGGGATCAGGGCCGAAGTACTTGTCCATGTCTAGTCTTGGCGACATCGTACTAAACAAAAACTGCTCCTCGGCAAACTGATCACCGATCTTCTTTGTAAGCAGGCTTTCGTATCTGCCGGAGTTGGAAGCTCTGGATGCAACATCCAACCTTAAGGGATCCATGAATTCTGAAGCTTCTGATGCTGCATATTCATCTCCCCACATCCCTCTGTCTTGGTTTTGCACGTAATTCTGAAGAGTTACAATGCAGAATGTTAGCTGAGAGAGAGACAGAGAGAGAGAGAGAGAGATGCTGACCCAAGATTTTGATGATTGATCGCCTCCAGACCGGAGAATATTCTCAACACGAATTTGAGCCATATCTCGTTGTTGAGTTAGCTCTCTTATCTCTTGATCCATCTGAAGAATTTCATGGATAAATTCATCAATCATACAAGGATCTTCAGAAACAGAGCGTTTACCTTCTGAATGAGGAGTTCTTTCTCTCTGAGAGCTGTTTTAGAGGCGCCGGAGTGGGAGAGCGACTGGATGTGCTTCATCTCGCTCTCCATCCTGGCTAATTCCTTCTGCAGCTGCTTCACCAGCGCTTTCTCCGACATCACCACATTCACCTGCGCGTTGGTGTGAACTTGTTTGGCGCAGTTGGCGAAGTGGAGCGTGTTTCTTGATTGCTCGACGTGAGAGTGAGCCGGGCTCATGGTGCAGATGATGGCAGTCCTGGCATTGCCTCCCAACGAGGTTTGCAGTATGCGCGTCAGCTTCGAGTCTCGGTATGGAATATGCCCGCTTTTCCCTCCTTTGCTGCATCACAACATACACACAAAGCTCAGATATTAGCAGAGCAGCATTGTTTGTTTGAAGATGAGCTTGCTGCATTGCACCTTAGTTTTCGGATAACAGTTCCAAGGGTTAGTAGACTCCGGTTTATGTGGCAGCCCTCCTTGAGCCGCGTGCCAGCCGATAATGTTTGGGAAGCGCGTTCGCTTCCAGCTAGATCAACAAAGTTCTACGATACACGAAAAACATATCATATCATGCTCTGTGGCTTGGCTTAGTTGATGAATGGAGATAGAGGTGGCCATGGTTCCGATTCAAAAAATGTGGAACCTTAACCGGCCCACCACTGTAGTCGTTACGGTTACGGTTTTGAACCGGCAGTTCGATCAAAATTGTTTTAATTTTATTTTTAAAAGTCTTGACTGAACCGTTGGTTCGAGGTGACGTGGTGCACTTAGGGGTGTAATCGAACCGAGTCGAGTCGAGTAATGTCATGCTAAAGTTTGACTCGTTTAGTTTCAAGTTGAGCTTCGAGTTTTTTTATTGAATACTTTGATGTTCATGAATTTTGTCGAGTTTTTATCCCCTAAACGAACTTTCTAAATTTAGAATATATTTAAAATTTTATTATTATTTTGAAAAAAAAAAAGTTTTTTATTTCAAAAATAATATTATATTCATGCTCAAATTCTAATTTTTTTTTTATTATTAAAAATATTTATCATTATTGTTACTCTTAAATCATGTTATATTTTTCACTAATTTTAGCTAACGAGCCTGCCACGAACTCACGAATCGAATTCCCAGATGATCAAGTTTGGTTCATTTAATAAACGAGCTTTACTAAACGAACTCAAACGAGCTTTTATCAAGTCGAGATCCGAGTAGTTCACGAACAGTTTGGTTCATTTACACCCACGCGCTCTGATTGGCCGGTTTAAAATTTAAGATTTTCAAATTTTGTCGTCGGTTCAACAGTTCAAACAGTTCTGGTTCGGAACCATTTTTCAATTTTTTAAAAATTTTTAGCAGTTAAACAGTTCGGAATCGCTGGTTCTGGTTAAATGCTTGAACCTGAAATACCGGTTCCGGTTCTAAACCATGAACGGGCTGGTCGGTTCCGGATGTCCACCTCTAAATGGAGATTGATGAGGAAGGTTTTGTTTTCTTACCACTGTAGCTGTTAGAGTGCTGGAACTCTGTGCTCCCATGTAATGAAGAGCTTCACTTTCAACAGTCTGCAGGAATAAGGAATAAGGCAGCATTACTTGATGAATTCCCAGATGAATAAGTTGTGATTAGATTCAAACGAATACCAATCGTAGAATCTGATGAGATCGAGAGCTCAGTTCGTTCAGACTCGTCTCCCCTATTTTCCTTTGTGCTGAACAAACAAAATTTCACACACAGACACAATATTTGTGTTATTACATTATTACCAGTAACAACAGACAACAATTTCTTATACATACTTAGCATCTTTACCTTGACAGATCGACAGCAGCTCTCGTAGCTGGCGCGAGTCCTTCAACGTCACCTCCGTCAGGTTAGCAACTCTAGTCCCTCTCTACAACAAAAACAATCAGCACTGACAATCTCACGATTTGATGAATATTTTGTAGGAGAAATGGAATCACCTCGGGATCATCGAGAAGCCTGAGCGGAGCAGCGTCGGAGCGAAGCAGGTCTCTCACTGCTTCGTTGTAAATCTCCATGGCGCAGAATTTCAGCACGAACTTTCTCTCTCGATGCTATTACATAACACAGACGATATGAATTAAGATGTGAAAATGAATCTGATTAGTGTTCAGACAAGATCGGATATATATATATATATATATATATATATATTTACTCATATATATATATACCTTGTCTATGTAGTCGTATATATCTGCAATGGCGTATTCTGTAATTCCGCACATGGTGAATGTCTTTCCGCTGCCGGTTTGCCCGTAGGCGAAGATCGTTGCTGCAGAAAATCAATCGATCGATCATACATTCATTCATTATACATATATGTATGAGATATTAGATTCTTACAGTTGATTCCACTTAACACAGACAGCGCGATCTTTTTTGCAGCTTCATCGTACACGTGCTTTGTCGGAGAGTTGAAGCCGAACACTCTGTCTGAGAAAAAAATGCAGATTGAAATGAAATGATGTGAAACTGGAATCAGAATTCAGAGATTGGTGTAGCTTAATTACCGAAGGTGTAGGCGGTGGGAAGCATGGAGCGTTCGTCGAGGCTGTTGTTGTAGATGATGGTGGTGTTGCTGATGCATTCCCAATCCGACAAATCATTCTTGGCGATTTCCTTGTCGCTCAGAGGCCTCGCCCTAACTGCAACGTAGATCTTCTCTCCTTCATGTTGGCTGTGACTCTCCCTCTCCCTCTCCCAATCCTCCCCGCCGATCGACCCCATTTCTAATTTCTTAAACCCTAATTATATGAATTAATGCCCTCTCTTTTTTACAAAGAGAGGGACATATGTCCCCCGCCTTTAACTCTGATTCTCTCTCTCCCCTCCTCTCTCTCTCTCTGCATCAACATGTAAAGTATAAACCCTTCGATTCTAAGCTTTTCTTTTATTTTTCATTAACAGAGATATTGATTCTAGGTTATTACCTTGTATGCAGATAGAAATTGATCGAAAAATGTGGAATTGATGAAGGTGAGGAAGAAAACAAGAGAGCGCAGGCGCAGCTAAGAAATCAAGGATGGTATATGCGAGATGAATGGTAACCCATTGTAGGGTTAGAGAAACGAACACATACACAAAAAAAATGGGGGGAAAAGTGAGAGAAACATAGATATTATTTGTGTATGGGCGTGGAAGCGTAAATCATGGCAATATCTCTAATTCGGACAGTTCACAGAAGAATTCGGACATGGTTAACTCCATGCATGCATTATGTGGCTTCAGATCACCTGTTCTAATTTGTATTCCATTTTTCAATTATTGTCATGTGTCATAATTATTTAACGCTGTAAAAAAAATTGACTAACGTTAACGGCTCCTCTATTTTTGAGAAGAAAAACCTCTTTCGCTTCACAAAAAATCTCTTTCGAAAATCTCTTTTTTTTAGATGAGCATGGTTGCTTTTCCGGACGCCGTTGAGGAAGCCACTGCTGATGCTGCTCGACCGATTGAAGCAGGGCATGGGCCCGTCGTCGCCACCACCGCCGGCGGCACTCTCTTCGTCATTATGGTTTCCCTCTTGTACAATATCACCACCATCCAGACCCGCACTGTTGAAGCCGGCGCTGTTAATCCAACCGACCAGGATCTCGAAGCATCGCTCTTGGGTAAAAAAAATCTCCCCAAGCTCTTGCATCAACTAATTTCTAAAGTTTTTGTGTAATGCAGGGACATTCACTACTCCTCGCCTTTGCTGCTCACGGCAGCCGCTGCTCACCTCTACTTCTTCCCCGTTAATTTCGCATTAAGGTGAATGTTTGCTGACTTTTTTTTCATTGTTTGCTGATTTCCCCTTCTATCTTTCTCTTTCCCCCTCTCAAACTCAGAGTACATGTGATGCAGGGACATTCACTGCTAGCCGTCGCCTCTGCTGCTCACGGCTGCCGCTGCTCACCTCTGCTTCTTCCTCCTTAATTCAGCATTAAGGTGAATGATTGCTGACTTTTTTCATTGTTTGTTGACTTTCAGTTCCATTTTTAATTTTATTTTTCGATTTTAATGCTACTTGCGTTTCTCTAAACTATCAATTAATGTTGAGGGGAGGGGTGTCTGATTAGTGAAATAATAAATTGAAATTGAGTGTCTCAGTTATAGGCCAATAATGACAATGAATAACTGAAAATATGATGCAGAGATTAGAAATATAGAAATGTTAAGGAGAGTGGTGGGAAAGGAGAGCTGTTTTCTTCTATCACTATCACTATTAACATCCTAATTCTATAATATCAGAATAAATTTGCAAAAACAGGGCCCCCCACTTATTTAATTTTATTCTTTTTATGACTGTGAAAAAAATCAGATATAAAACATGTTGACCTTATTTCCTTAGAGTTTCCCCGGTTGGGAAATAGTTTTGTAGACATGAATTGGAGGCATATTCCATTGATAATGTGCAACGGTTATTTTGTTGATGGGTAAATTAGTTTTTGTTTGAGGGTGTGTGTTTAATTGCTTAATTTAGCAGTGGGAGTCTGCTTGATCTTAGCAAACTCATATATACACACATGACTATATGTATATATATTCAATGAAGATGCTATTGGACATGTGATGAGGGTATGGCAAGAGTTATTGGAATTGATTCAGATTAGTCACTTCTTTTAGCTTCATTTTTGCTTTTGAGAAGCCAAGTCTAATGAGAGTGAGGACGAATTATCTCTTGTAAATCTTGAGGAATTATGAGCTGATATGTTTCTCAAGGTCTTTCTAGGAATACATTGAGTTTGGTAAAGGCTAATCATAGTTTGTCTCAGTATCAAATTCTGCAATGTTAGCCAATTCTGAATGGGAAGTGGATGTATCTCAGTATCAGCCGACTTTTTTCTCAAACATGAATGAGGAAGCCAAAGAAATTAGAAAAAAGTAACTTCATTGACTATAAATCAACCTATTTTCTTTATATTTTTTTTGACGATAAGGATTGGTTCCATGCTGTTTGTTTACTTTGCATCCATGCCATTGAACAGAATGGCCTTTGTGCTACTTGATTTTTGCAAATATACAGCATAAATATGGTCTGGTCTGTGGGAATGTCTGCCACTTTATTACTAAATAGTTAAGAAGAGTGTATGTTCGTTTAGTTGTGGCTGGGAATCAATTTTGCTTTACTTAGAAATTATTTTAGTTCTACTCTACAAACATAGCTTCCCATTTTTAGGCTTTCTGATATTAGATTTTCTTTTACTAGATTTTGATTGAAAATTAACCCAACAAATCCATGGCTTATTGCAAAACTCAAGTTTGTTGATAATCATAAAATCACAGTTCCCAAATGAGAAACATACAACCAAGAAAATAAAAACAGACTCAAATCTGCAAATGGGAAAGTAGAATTGCAGAATGGATAGAGACAGTCCAAGTTGGTGGCATCTCATGAGCTGTATGTGTTTGCTGCTTAAGTATAAGTTTGACTTGGTTATTTTTAGTATCCTTAAATTCTGCAATATGTGCGTGTGTGTGCTTACATTCTTTCTTGCTTTCATCATATCAATCTATTTGAGTTTTGTTCTTTGTTTGGATAACGATGTTTACACTTCTACTGTAGATGCTATGCTCACTGTCAACTGCAGGAAAAGGGAATGGGGACACTGCAACCAGGTATGAAGCCTTGACGGGCAGCAAATGTGCATTTTACAATATCAGACCTGTTTTTAGTTTGTCTAAAGTATCTCATCCTTTCTGCAGTTGTCGATTGAGGCCAAGAAGAAGATCAAGTAGATTAGTTGGTGGATGAGTTTCTTTGTTTGGTTTAGGTGATAAATTTTCAGAATTTAGATGATGTAGCTTTGGTTCATTTACAATCAGAGGACCCAAACTTGAGTTATCCTTTCTTCGCTTTTGGATTGTGGATTTTGGATGTATATAATATAAATGGATTGTGGATTTTGGAAGTATTTAATATAGATGTTGTTGGTTCTTTCTATGGATTGTGGATGTATTTATTATATAAATGGATTGTTAAAAAAAAGTTGGTGAAAATAAAATAAAAAATAAAAAAATCACGGACGGGATCCCGTTGCAACTAACAAACTATAAATTTGCAATGGGATGCTCGTCGTGAATCCCGTCGCAAAATGAAAATTCCGACTTGCAACCATATTGCGACGGGCTACTCGTCGCCAACCATTTTGCGAGGATTTATTCCCTCTCTCTTTCTTATTCATTAATCATTATGTCTCAAGTTTGATGATGCCTTATTTGAGTGGATCTCTGGTTTGTAGCGTGCCATTTGTTTACTACTACATAATATATAAAATGGCCATGAATACTGAGATCAATCAAATTGATTCTATGTTTTTGGACAAATTACTTTTTGTTTGCATACTGTTTTGCATTATATATAAAATATTGTCGAATGATTTATCATGTTTCATCAATCCAATTACAAAAGCATTGAAATGGCCAAGTAGTAGGATCATACAACTATGAAACCAATGCTCCCCATAAAAAAATCAGCGACAAAAAAGAAAGAAAAATGAACCGAGATCATTAAGATTTATGTTAAAGCTATATAAACTATTTGGAGAAGAGGGAAAAATATATATGACAAGGCTGAGACAGCAAAAACATTGCGTTTGAATGCAAGCAAGAGAGTTTGAGACATAAGTGATCATCATCTACAAGAATGAGTACTTACCAAGAAAGACACAAAACATTCATAGAATGTCTCCATGAAAACAATATTCAAAGCAGAAAGCACATCGACTTAGATATTGTACGATTAACATAAAATCTATGCCAACCCCTCAACAGTCCATGAAAAAGGACAGTTTGCAGCTGTTCTGGAGGGTGCAGTTTGAGTGTTATGCAGTTTTGTGTTCAGATTTGGTAGCTTTTGTGGTTACTCTTTGTTAGATAGCTGATTATAGGTGTAGCAGGCTTCTTTCCTTTTTCATTCTGTTAAGCCTCCATTCATCTCCTTCCTAGCTAGGCTCGTTGCCCAGTAAAGTCAGCTGCTTTTGCAAATCCAATATATATTCGGCCTAATCATTCAAACAGCAAAAATGAATTACAACAACTTATAGGAAACTGGAAACTTTCAACTATACAAGATGAAGATGGGAGGATGGATGGATAAAAAATAAATCAAGAAAACCAATTTTTATCAGGGAAGTGGCAATCCGGATGAGGAATTAAATGGTCCATTATGACCTTAAATACAAGAAGAGCATAATAGAACTTCATTTACAAGGGCTTTCTATTTTGAATGAGCTTGACTTCATTAAGTAAATTGTATCGTTCCAATTTTATTCAGGAAACAAGGTGTCCGTGAGCTCAAACCTCCACAAGCAACTTCAAGGCATTCATTAGTTGAAGGGTGAGCTCTGCCAAAAGATAAGTAGATGATGCATGTGCAACACAATGATTGATGGGGATCATGCAGAATTAAATTATCAGCTTCAAATTTTTAAGGGGGCACGTTGTTTCAGAACTAACCTTCCAATTGACCAAATCTAAAACATATCTTTTATTTTTCCAAACTCGAGCTAAAGTTTGAAGTAGAGTTCAGACAAATGAGAAGGCATGCCAAAGGACAGTTGGTGTCCCTGTGTACTTACTTGAGCTTCACTCGAGCATTTAGTCACGCGTGCAATCAAGCAGTTTGCATGAAAGGAATGCCCACACGGAAAGACATAGAAAGGAGCCATTGATCCAACTGAAGAATAAGACCTAGCCATCCGGTAATCATCAGCTACAGTTAATATTTTTCTCCGACAAACCTATTAACACCAATTAAGGATGAACATCTTAACATAGGTAGGGAAGCATCATTTCAGACTTACCAAGCTAAGAGAAAAATTACGGTCAATCAATTGTCAAAATCAGCATTACTTTTCCAAAGGAGATTAAAACAAAAGCATAACCAATAAAACCTCAAGCACACGCCCAGTACAAAGCCATTTGATTTAAATTATTTCAGAATTTAGATTTACAAAGAATATGAAGCCATTAACCTACATCCTTCATCCTTCCCAATGACAGTATATCTCTGTGCGAGGGCACTGATATCATTTCTTATGTTGTCTGCTCCATGTGTAGCATCATTCCACTCCTGTTTGAGTTTTACAATTTGCTCATTGTAATCCTCCAGAGATGAGCAGATAGCTTTCTACACTTACCATGAAAAAGTCAGGGAAGGAATAAGAGAAGTAAACCATACAGAGAAAGCAATTCTGGAAAGGGACCATTATTGGCACATCTGAAAATATAAGTCACTAGAGCGAGTTAACATGAGTGGAAACCATCTATCAATGTAAAATCTGAAAGAAAAAAAAGGTAAGATATCTTCTATTTTAAGAAGTCCATCAGTTTCCTTGAGAAATGCTATAGCCTTTCGAATGTTCTCCCTTTTCGTTACTTTCTCTTGTACAATGACATGCTTGGCAACCATAAGCCAAAGTTTCTTCCTCGTGTCTTCATCATCTTCAGCCATAGCAAGCTCTGGATCAACCGATTGATATGGTGGAACTTCAGAAATAGGACAACATACAAAAATACCAATGCGTAATCTATCTTTATAGGGATTATAAGCATCAACTAAGCTAATATAGCATTACCGTTTAACAGTTATTGTCAATGCAGTTACAAACAAAATTCAAAACTCAAATTATTTACAATAAACATCAGACATGCACCAGATAAACTTGATCTCTTTGTAGAGCATCACGACAATTTGCCGAAGCTACACCATATTGCTTTAAGTCTAAATACACTTTCCACATGTCTCGGGCTTCATCGTTCATGGATACCTATATTAAAAGTTAATTCAGATTGGAAAATAAAAAATGAATTATCTTTTATGTTTGGCAAGCACTGTCAAACAAACATCAGCACCTGAAAGATGGAATTTTGATATATGCATAGAAAAGCCCAGCAGATGAGTCACTGCATAATCCTAGAACACCTCTTGAAGTTGCATCAGACGTTTGATCAAAATAAAACTCCTCAACAATCTGTTGACTGATCCTATTAACAACCTAGAAATGTTTCAAAAACAATAGAAGATTAACAATCTGAAGGTTTTTCTGCCATAAACACGAGCCTAAAAAATTTCTCACCGCTAGAAGGCGTGAAGCTTCCTCCCTCATTCCCTGGATAGCCATTGTCGTCGGAAGACTTTAAGTCGCCCTGCTGCTTTTTTCGGCGGGATTTTCTCTGAGAGGTGGAGATTGAGGCGGAAGGTCCAGAAGCGGCGGCGAGGGCTACGGGTCCGATGCGCAGCAGTAGAGGTTAGTGAGATGAAGAAACGAAGAAGCGCCATTTTTTGTGAGATGAAGAAACGCCATTTTTTGTTGGGAAAGACAAGTGTGAATAAGGGCAGAAAAGAAGCATTTATTTATAATTAACGGTAGTGAGACGAGGAAGGAGCCGTTAAATCAACGTTAGTAAATATTTTTATTTGATTAATTAATTATGACACATGGCAAGAATCTAAAGGTAATCTAAAGGTGGTACAGGAGATGGGACATAATTTGGGACAGGTGATCTGAAGCCGCATTATGTACGTATATGTGTGCATCCTTGCATTAATAAGGGATGATCATGAGTCGAGTAGGACCATGCTTGAGCTCGACTCAGTATCAAATTCGACTTGGCTTGATCGTGCTCAATTTTTTAATTTATTTCAAAATTAATAAAAAAATTAAATTATTTATTATTAAATAATAAATTAGAAATAAAAACTAAAATTATATTATATTCGATTCGATAAGACTCGTGAGCCTAATTCGAACTCAAGCTCGACATGGGCTCGATTTAAACTTGTACTCGATATGACTTGTGAACTGATCGATGCAAAATCTGGAGACAGATTATAGCAAAGGACAAATAAATTTATAAAATCCAGAGGTTGTCGAACCCACAGGGATAGTGCAACGAGGGAAAATCATGTACTGAATGTAGTTTTCAAAACCTTTGTTTGGGCAAATCAAATTTAAGGGTTTTGAATTTTCAAAGCAAGTAATTAAAGAGATAAAATTCAAATATTAAAAAGCACAGATTCTAGGGAAATCTACCAATCTGATCAACATGCAAGAAACAAATGTATTTTGGTGGAAAATCGATTAATGTGGAATTAATTCCTTGGTCGGGCAATTAAACCTAAATTACTAATTAGTGGTCATCTCCTCTCAGTCTCAAACACACCAATTAATCAATTTCAATAAAGATTAGATTTTTCTTACAATTGAAATCTTCTTGGTCGGACAGAACATCAAAAGTATTAAATCCTAACTTCCTATTACTAACCTTCACCTATCGGTCCTTCGATTAATAACCGAAACCTACCTCAATCTTCATCTCTCGATCTTTCGATGAGAATAGACTTAAAATCAAACATAGGATTTAAACCAATTTAGAGGGTTTGAATTATTTAATCAAAACATGCATCACAGATGGAGAAACCCTAAAACTTGTTTAGGGTTCTAGCCTAACATATTAAATAAAGACATTAAAACAGAAATTAAAGATTGCATTTGATAGTGTCAGAGTTTGTGGATGTTAAACATTTCTATGTTTAACATCGAAGTTTGACACTGACTTGTTAATGTTATACTTACTGTCTACTGGGAGTTGGTTACAACCGTTTCCTATTTTTTAGGGACGAATATTTCAACCCTAATTCCATATCTTTTCAGGTCCTACTTTTCAGGGATCGTGCATATTATGTATCCTAACCATATTTTATTATATTTACTATTATTCTAGGTAAAATAAAGGGGATTGCCTCCACGATCAAACCACCACCCACGTGAGCCATTGTGGAGCTTCTAGTTTGTGCTAAGGAGCAAGTGGACGTGGTATCAGAGCAACTACTTGACGGACTAAGTAGCAAGTTTCTGCAGTGCAAATTTACTACAATGGATTCATCCAATTCAGTAAGAAGACCACCTACTCTTGATAGTTATGGCGATAACTACTCTCTATGGAAGTCATTGGATGAAAAAGCTTGGGCTACTGTGATACATGGATGGATACCTCCAAAAATGTCAATACCAGATCCAAAGAATCCAGATATGTTGTTGGTGTCACTCAAACCGGAAAGACAATGAACGCAAAGTGAAAGGAAAAACTCTAACTTTAACACTAGGGCATTTTAAGCTATACTTGCTTATTTTGATGTTGCATGTTTAAGACTTATTTCCTGGTGTTCAGAAGCAAGAGAAGCATGGTGGATACTTCAAGAGAAGTTTGAGGGAACTCTTAGTGTTAAAAGGACAAAGATGCAAATTCTCACCAACAAATTTGCAAATTTGAGGATATTTGAAGGGGAGACCATCTCATCATTTTATGAGAAAATTTTTCCATGGCAAATGAAGCTCAAGCTATAGGTGAACCAATCAGCAATCGTAGACCGGTCAGCAAGATGTTCAAGTCGCTGCCAGAAAATTTTAACATGAACGTGTCTGTAATAAAAAAAGCGAGAAATGTTGAAACTTTAAAGATTGCAGATTTGGTAGAAGAAATTGAATAAGAGCGAGATGATGATCTACTACATGAAGATCAATCAAATCTTGTGACAGAAACCAAAGGGATCAACAAGTTCGAGGAGTTTCTCAGTTCACAATTTGGGAGAAAAAGTTCAACATCAACATTGTCACCAATTTTAAGTGACATCTCCACAAAGAAAGGCTCAGATGTTGAAGTAACCCTCTATGAATACATTATGTCTCCATGGAGAATAGAGGAATGTGTAGATGAGGAGCATGCTGATGATGTGTCTGAAATTTCTGAAAATAGCATCTCCAACAATGACAATGTTACACCTTCGTCCAACATTCTAGTGTCAGAGAATTTTACAAACAGGAAAAGAAACTCTCAACATACCAGATTTTCAAGGACTCCAGTCCTTTAACAAATGTTATCAGGCTGATCAAGATCGAAAATACTCCTTAATCAAGCCTGATAAAGATGGTGTATGTTACCAAAAGATCAATCACAAAAATGTTATACTCAAACATACCGGTGTTAAAAGGATAACCTAATTAAATTTCAACATTGATAAGGTTTGCGATTCTTGTCTGAAAGGTAAGCAGACAAGGTCATCTTATTCTATGTTGAACATGATTTATACCGCACATTGCTTTAAGTTAGTGAAATTAATAGAGTCAATAGAAAGTGAGAGCTTTGATGACTTTTCTATATTTGTTAGAGTTGAAATTATGAGAGTAAAATATGATATGCTTTCTTGGCTTAAAAGGCTGTGTAAAAAGTTTCAGAAAGTTCATCATTCAAATCTGATTATAATTGATTTTGTGAATAATGAGTTTTCTAACCTTTGTGAAAGTAAATGTATCTCTCTTGTTTTTTATGCTCCTAAATCTCTTCAACATAATACTATTGCTTAATTAAAAATGGTTGAGATAATGTCAATATCTGAAATTTTGTTCATTAGAACTGAGAATGCATCATGTCAAATAATAAATATGATACATTCAGTACAAGGTATTGAAATGATCTCTTATGAATCTTTGAAAATGAATAAGCAAAACCTTAGATATTTACATGTGTTTGAATGTGTTTGTTATGTTTTAGATGATCATGATTATCTTATGATGTCGAATTTATGGTACATTTATGGGTTTTTCATTGAATATTTTACAAATAGTAGAGCTTATCGAATATCTAACGCACATGTCCAGACCTTTCAAGAGTCTGTGATTGTTGTTTTTGAGAATGCAGGGATCATTCTAAACAAGAAAGGGGAAGATGACATGTTCTGGCTCATAGGAATTGTAAATGAACCTACAACAAATACAGATGTTAAACCTCTCCTAAGTCTAACATCAACCCCAAAAACTTACTTTAACAAAGAGATGAAGCTACCTGAACCTGAAACTCCCAAAACCTCACAGTTGTGCAAAAAAAAAAAAAAAAAAAAAATCTCAAACCCTTTACCTGACTCTTCATCTGAACCCACAACAATGCAAACCACTGAACCCTCTCGTGAAAGTCGTAACTCATCTCATCCTGAACAGTCAGATACACTACCCTCACTTACAAAAGCCAAACCCTACTGAAAAGTCTGATAACCCACCTGTTAGAGACGAGAGGTCAGAGTCTAACATCCTGCTTGACAATGAAACTGAAGAAATTATGAAAGAACCCCCAGTTGCACAGATCTTCACAGAAGAATTTGACAACTCATTTAATCCAAATGATCCGGACGTCTTGAAGGCCATCTCAGAAGGATTGGAAGCTCCTGGAATTTCTCCATTTCCATCTTGCAAGTCTGAAAGACTCTATCATGATATTATCAACCGACAAAAGAGAGAAAAGACCTAAAACAGAACGTGAAGGTAAAGTAAAGGGCTATCAACGAGCATTAAAGGACATTGTTCATGCACCTCGACCAGAGGATGATATTGATTTGTCAAAGAAGGAGAAGTCTAACATCAACATTCCTGAAGATGACTGGTATATCTTCTAATTCACTGACTCAATATGAACCTTAAGATATTTTTGAGAATTTGAATGACAATCTCATGTTCACATTCATTCATTCTCGTGAACCACAAGCAGGTACTCTTTCCTCATTCAATTTAACATTAAAATCAATGTTTTAAGAGATAATGTTGATAAAATTTTATGTGTAGAGAAAATTATTATTGTTTTATCATTGTCGAAACTTATGTCAATCATTGTGTGTTTGGTGCCTCTTTCATTTGGCTTGATAACCTGTTTGATAAATTTATTGCTGATATGATTTATATGAGTATGGTAGATAAATTTATTTTTTTAGGACTTCGGATTTATCAAACTAAAATTTATGTTTTTATACCTCAGAACATGTAAGTTATGAGGTTGATTAGTGATTTTTGTCTTGAATCTTTGAGACTTAGGAGAACTCTAATGAGATTTGATGTTAAACTGCACAATTTCAATGTTGTTGTTAGTAATAAACTAACATTGTTTGAAGGGGTTATAAGTGGACGTATATACTTTGCTACAAATTACCCAAATTTGTTTGCGAGTGTTGTTGTAAATGACAGGTATCAACTCTACCTTGTGGAGTCATATTTGAGGGAAAGTTAAAAGTGAAGTTGAAAATAAAAAAAGATACAAGAGGAAGTTGGTTTCAAATACGTAATAATGTGGGGTTGTTGGACTATACGGACCAAAAGTGTTCATCAATTTCAACAGCTGAATCAAAGTACACAAAATCTCAAGGTATTATTCACAACTACTATAGATGAAACAAATGTTAAATGATTATAGTACTAAGCCTGAAACTCTAACACTTTTATATGATAATGCTAATGCCATTGAGATTTCTAAGAACCCTGTTCAGCATTCACGAACAAAACACATTGATATTAGGCATCACTACATTCGTGATCTAGTGGAGAAGAATCTAGTGTATCTGAAATATATACATACTAGAGATCAAATAGCTGACATTTTTACCAAGGCTTTGGATTTTGAAAGATATTATTTTCTTAGAAATGCCCTGGGAATGTGCAATTCCCCTCAGTAATAACTTAAGACTTTGTGCCTGTTAGAGTTTATACATGTTTTTGTTAGAGTTTGTTTTTCCTTTTGTGATTTATTTTTGTCATGTTGTAAAGTCAGAAACACAAGTGTGAGGTTTCAGACTATAAAATGTGATTGTTGTGATCATTGCTAAAATCATAAAAAGTACTGTGAGTTGAACGTTGTTAGAACACAACTCATGTGGAAAAATTTCTAAATAAAGCAATGTTCTTTATGTCGACTAGTACTAGAGGTTGGAGTTGATTAGGCACACAACCTCTGTGGAAGGATGTTGATACATTCACAATGTGTAACTCTAACAATAACTTTGTTAAACTTTTAAACAGGCTGTTTTGTTTTCTTTATTACTGTAGGACGTTGCTATTTCTCAGAAATTCGTTTCTGTTTCCAAATCTTTCATTATCTAAATTCTAGGTTTCAGTTATTTGATCCTATCTAGGTTTAATTTCATTTGAAACACAAAAATCTTATCCTTTAATTTTCGAATGTTAAGTGAACCTGATTAAATTTGTTAGTTCTAAAAATCTGACCAGGGTTTCCTTGTTTTTCGCACTCCACAGTTTGCATATTGTAACTATATATTGTAGTCTCTTCTTTTCCCACTTATGTCACCTCACAACGCGTTTAACCAAGAGCAACCCTTCAACTTCTTGTCTACAGTGTCTTGCTCTCTTCTTGTGTTTGTTTTGTGTTCTCTCTCTCCTTTCAGATCACCATGGCAGAAAAAAATTCAGGAGCTCCTAAAGGCAGTCCTCAGCTCCGGCGACTTTCAAGCACTACAAAACTCTATCTCTAAAGTTCTAGCCGATCAACAAGCTTCACCCTCTCAAACCTCTCCCATTCCATTTTCTACAGAAATGGCTAATCCTCTTGAGAAGCCAAAATCGCCACCTCCCTCTTCTTCTCAATCTCAACCAAAAAAAAAAAAAAAACTACTGCTGAAATCTATAACCCTCTAGCCTCTGAAAAATAACTATCACTACAAAATTCACTCCTGGTGGTCCAGAAGAGAAGTCCGACATGCCCTCTGTCAGAGATGAACAAATCAAGGCAAACAAAAATCTGATGCTGCAACTGAAGCTATTTTGTCTGAACCACCTCTGTATCAAATCTTCCTGGATAACACCATAATCCTATCAACCCAGACAACCACGGTGAATTGAAGGTGATTATTAACAGTCTAACGATAGCAGGTAGCACCACTTTCCCTACACACAGATCTGAGAGACTATTTGATGAAACCATCACAACGAGGGAGTAAAACCAGCCAAAAAGAGGAAGGGGTAGCAAATACAGAAACTTTCAACTCACATCCCAAGTTTTGATTAAGATGTCAAAGTGTCAGAAAGGTCTAACACTAACAAACCAGAAGAAGACTGCTATACTGACACAACAACAGATGAGAACTACATGTAGATCCTTCTCAGAAAGTGGAGAGCTTGGAAAATGATTATAGAGTTAAAGGAAAGAAGAAAGTGTGAAGACACACCACATGTACCAAATACTGTTGAAGATGATCTCTTGTCAGACTTTGAAAAGTCTAACTCCAACATGGTAAAACAACAGAAACCGAGGAACAAGCAGAACTACTCTACCACATTTTTTATTTCTTACTCTCTTTATTTCTTTAATCTTGTGGTTTATTTTGGTAATGTTTAAAATGGTTAATCCATTGATTTTGTTTTCTTATTTAGTATGTATGTTTAAAGGTTTATCATGGTTGCTCCATGTTTTATCGTGGTTATACCTTGTTTGATTTATCATGGTTTACTCCATGCTTTGGTTTGGAATGGAAACTGGAAGGATAAGCTTAAGGGGGAAAATGTTATTGTAGGTGTCGTTGTTACACTTAAGTTTAACACCATAGTGTGATACTTTGATGTTTAAGCTTACCCTTCGCAGTTTCATATGATTTGTTAATTTATGTTATGGTTGATCCATATGCAGGGAAAACTTTAATTTTGTAAGTATATTTATCATGGTTGCACCATGAACTGGAGTATGAAAGGATAGCAGAAGGTTAACATTATGGATGAGCTCTTTTATTCCTTTAACCTCCTTCATACTCGTTTAATATTTAATGTTTTGTTTGCAATGGATGATTCATATTTTATTATCTTGACTATTTCTTTGCTATGGATTATCCATTTTTTAATATCTTTACTATTTATTGATTTGCTATGGATGATCCATATTTTAGTATGTTGTTATTTATCATGGTTGAACCATGAACTAGTTCTAAGTGGACGTATGGAATCACAGCAGGAAGTATAACAATAAGGGGGAGATTGATAGTGTCAGAGTTTGTGGATGTTAAACATTTCTATGTTTAACATCGAAGTTTGACACTGACTTGTTAATGTTATACTTACTGTTTGCTGGGAGTTGGTTACAACCGTTTTCTATTTTTTAGGGACGAATATTTCAACCCTAATTCCATATCTTTTCAGGTCCTACTTTTTAGGGATCGTGCATATTATGTATCCTAACCATATTTTATTATATTTACTATTATTCTAGGTAAAATAAAGGGGAGTGCCTCCACGATTCAAACCACCACCCACGTGAGCCATTGTGGAGCTTCTAGTTTGTGCTAAGGAGCAAGTGGACGTGGAAGGAGAGCATACCCACGACTGCAAGGACGTGGGATAGGCAATCGTGCACTCCAAGACTGAATAAAAAGGAAGGAACGAAGATTGAAGAAGGTTGAGTGACTGATTTTATTCCATATCCAACAAGAGTTCTTCAAACTCTTCAGTCCTTCACCCTTACTATTCCATCCTATTCGAAGACCACCATACCAGCACAGAGGCAATCTCCGGAGAGTGAATCCAACGATTGAAGAAGTGTTGCTCGGTGTCGTTTAGGTTGGTTAGTAAGTATTGTAATCGAATTTCTTCTAAGGAGTGAACTTAGAAGAAATTCGAGTCTTTTATTGTTTTTGATTTTCTTTGTAAAACTCAGTTTTATTTTAGTGAAATCACTTTCGCCATGAGGCACTCTGGGATTTAGCATTAAATCCCAGAACATATTTAAATCCGCTGCGTACATCATTCTGTGTTTACATGTTAAACTTTTCAATAACTTTAACACTAACACGTTTCAGTTAAACTTGAGCATCACTTTAATATTGCAGTGTTTTTTGTTTTTCTCAGAGTTATACATGTGGTAAGGTATTATCAAGTTTAGAAATAAACTTGTGGCAATTTAGTTTATATTGATTTTATGTTGCAATATATGCTAGTGGTTTTGTGTACTAATTGTTTATGTTACAGTAGTAAATTCGGGCACAAAATTTTTTTCAGCATTCAAAATATTTAACAATAAAAGTAAAGAGGAATTCTGAAAAACTTAAAGTGAAAATAGAAAAATAAAGATAGAATAATGTGTAACAAATCAACCCCTCATTCTGAGCTATTTAAGAGTTTATATAGTGGTAGGGTTGAGGCCTTTGATGGTATGCTGGCTCCAAAATTCGTCCATATCTTCACTTGGTAACTTCCTCGTTTTAAATCTTCAAAACATGTGAAATTGGACTTCAGACATGCAAGTCCCGGCCGAGATCAACTCTGCCACGGCCGGGCCGTGTTTCTGCACCTCGAGCGGGATGATCTTCATCTCGGTCGAAACAGAATGCTCTCCTTGGCGGATTTTCTCATCTCTTAACCAATTCTTCTCTTTTTCATCACTTTTTCCTGCATAACCATCCACCACAAGCATAATACTTTCCACTACATACTCATGCTCAATTTATTCAATAAAATAAACAAAAACTCATAAAAAATAAGAAAAACAATGCGATAAGTGAGTAGAAATACGAGCTTATCATGAACCTATCGATTTGAGTATCATGATGCTTAAGCTGGAGATCGACAATTACTAGAGTAGCTTAAACTCGACTAGTATCGAGTTGATTTTTAATTTTTTTCCGAGTCAATCTCGAGTAACTTGTGAGCTCACTTAACTCATTCTCATCCCTATGCATTATTTTATTCATTTATTTGTTTGAAGTATATTACTCCATATGTTTCTCACTATTAGTCCCCTTAAATTTTGCACACAATTCAATACACCAAAATTTTAATAATATAATAATGTATTAAAAAATTAGTGGGTTTAAAAGATGTAAAATTATCTAAAGGGCATTTGAAATTTTAAATAAACACTCCACCAAATATTTTTGGTGGGAACTAGTTTCACACAAACCAAATCAAAAACATTTCAAATTGGGTTTCCCACAATTTTACAAGTCTATAAATAGACAACAAATTGAAGCAATGCACATATACAAATCATTTACACAATGGGGGCAAAAAAAAAGATGTTTATAATGCTAAAAAGGAGGAGATCATGCAGTTCTTGCTTGGTAACTGCATCAATGGCAAGCCTGCAAAGGGAAATATGATTGAGGCTGCTTCAAAGTTCAACTGTTGCAGGAAAACATCTTTTGAGAATTTGCAAAATTACAAAAGAGAAAGAGGTGAAGTCATACATGTGCTGAGCAAAAGATTCAAAAGAATCAAACCAGTAAAATATCAGGTAAACATTGAGCAAATTGCACAAGTTCATTATTTAAAAACAGGGGCAATTAGAGTACTAGCAGACAACAATAATGTTCCTAAATCTGTAGTGGGAAGATGGCATGAATTACATTTGATCAGAGTACACAATAATGCAATCAACCCATCTTTGACAGCTCCAAACAATTTAAGGTTGAGTTTCAGTTTGCAAGCTATAAAGTATGTCAAAGATTTGAACATCCTAAATTCAAGCCCATGGAGAATATCATACATATTGATGAGAAATGATTTGACCTAACCAAAACTACACACAGATACTACATCACAGATATTAAAAAAAAATAGAACATGCAAAAGCAAAAAATTTATCCCAAAGGTAATGTTCATGTGTGTTATGTGTCGCCCGATATTTTCAAATGAAGGAAATGCAGTTTTTTATGGTATAATAGGCATTTGACCATTCTCTGAAGATGTTTGACACTAAACAAGTTTTTGTTATCCTTACAGTGTTGTTTACAGGAGATAATGAAAGTGAAGGGATGCAACAACTACTAACTCCCACATATGAAGAAGAATGCATTAATATCGCAGAATGATTTACTCAAGGACTTGGTTAAGGACAACCTAGAACACTTAATACAAGAAGGGCATACAAATGGATTAGAGAGACTGATTGATGATTTAGGACTTGTGATAACATAAATGGGGTTGTGGCTGCAAGGTAAAGACTTTTGGATGTATGTATGCCTTTTTTTGTTAAACTTAAACATCATTGTGGATTTTTTAAAACATTTATTGCATAGGCAATTTAGTTAATGCATGTGATTTTTGTAATGCATTAATGTAAAAAAAAATTGATTTTTTAGTGAATGACAAGAATTTTCTATAGCTTGCAAATCAGAATAGAAATCAAACAATTTGTTGAAACCACTTCAAAGTTGTTTATAACACATTTCAAACAAATGCATCATCAATGTGTTCTATATATTTCAAGTGTGTGTTTAATTAGTTAAAATTATCTCAAATCAATAACTCTATAATCCCATTACATAACCAACAGGATAACCAACATGCTAATCAACAATATAACCTACAACATAATCACCTCAGGCAGACAAAACCAACAACATAACCAACAGCATAAGCAAATCAGTCAGATAGGCAGAGCCAACAACATAATCACTACAGGCAGACAGAACCAACAACAGAGCCAACAACATAACCAACATGCAAAACCAACAGCATAACCAACAGAATAAGCAAATCAGTCAGATATAACCAACAATATAAGCGTTCGAGAGCATGCAAAAAATTAAAAGATCTAAGAATAAAAATCACCAGATATTAGGAAAATAAATTTCCTAGAACTGTGGAACTATCGCCATCTTATCTTCCATTGGACATCGAAGCTCGTGGTCTTCAATCGCCAACCAAGCCCACTCCATGGTGTAAGGACCACTCAGAATACGCCACTTAGAGCTTTCATCAATTGAATCACAGAAGCAACTCTCGATCATCCACGCCTCCAAGCCTCTGGCAACAATGAGGCCCTTATCACATGAATCAAAGACGGTGCAGTCGGCCATCCACGCCTTCGAGCCTCCGGCGGCAAGAAGAGACGAATGCAAAAAATGGACACATTCAGAAAAGAAGAGACGAGAGCAAAAACTCAAGGAGCTGTCGGTAGAGGGCACGTCACATGCACAACCGACTGGTGGCAGGGGCAACAGTGAACGAAGGGCCGAAAGCGCAGAAAGAGGCACGAGCAACTCATCATCGTGGATTTGTTTACACAAACACAAAGATACCAATGCCAGCTTCAACATTACAATGAGAGGGGCGACGACAAAGAGAAGGACCGACAGATAGCACGGAAGAAGAGGGGGCAACAGAGGGATAAGAGTGCAGCGAGAGAATTTAGGGTTGGGGGAATAAGGAAAATGAGACGTTTTGGAGTTTATGAAGGGAAATGAAATGCAACGGGGGTAGGGGTAATTTTTTTTTAAGGTTAGAAGAGCTTTTTCGACTTTTCGTCTTTTTTTAAAAAAAAATTTAAATTTAAATGTGTAAGTATTCTTTAATTTTTGCCAAAGAAAAAAAAAGAAACAAAACTAATAGTATGAGACGAACAAAAACAAAAAATGAAACTAATAACACAAGACGGAGTGAGTAATATATAGACATGGCTCATTTGCTTGTTAATGTGTCTAAATATAGTCTACACTGAACATATTGACAGCAAAATTTACATATAAATTGTGAGACTTTTCTTCAAGATTTTTCATAGATGTTTTTTTTTTTTTTTTTTTGGCTTCATGTTTTTTCAGCTAGCTAGTTTGTTCAACCATACACGGTCGCTTGATTTCACACCATCGAATAGAAAAGCCCAGATTCCGGCAAGACTCGCCGAAGCCGAGGTTTTTTCATAATTTCCTCGACACGATATATGTCCCTTGGCTCCAAAAACGATCAATATGTGGGGAAAACAACATTCCTCAAAGCTAAATAAAAGAATAAGAAACCAAAGATTTTCATACCATTATAGAACTTGTTTCTTCTACTTCCCTAACTAACTACTGTGAAATGAAATCAGAGCCTTCCAAAGCATATGAACAAATTAGATATGTATTCCAAGCCAATAAAAGAATAAAAGAAAAGAATGTGGTTAGGGGGGAAACAATGCAGCAAGAATTATAGTTAGCAGACAAAGATCTATAGCCATCCTAATTTTCGAATTTTCTTTTCTATACATGAACTAGCATGCCCATTCACGAAAATGCTTTAGGAAAAAAGTAGCACCTTCCTGACTGCCATATGTAGTTCAACTCCTAAAACCCACCACCAGCATTGGCGTCGACGAACTGCTTTATCATTTTACGGTTTGTCTCAAAAATGTAGGCCAATCCCCTTACCTGGAAATTCAGACAATCGCATGCGTAACTGTGAAGGTTCATTTCAAAAGAAACAGTGTGCGATCAAGACAAGGTGATATATACCTCAATAAGACAGCCGGAGATAAGGCCTACGGTCTGTCCATATGCTACTTCTTTGCCATTTATGTAGATTGGAACTTTTCCGAGGTTCTTCAACTGGAACACTCCATGCATGTCCAACTTTATCTTAGCCTAACCGATGCACGAAAAGGAAAATACATGCTAATAAGTGGATAAGATAATGTGCAGTGAATCAATTCACGGCAGACCTCTCGTTAGGAGGTCAGGTCATACGTTCTATCTTATCTGAACCCCTTTTTAGTGAACGACTATTTGTACAGAATATAATGGCCTGTGGTGCACCATAGTAACTTCTCTTAGAGATTAGCTTAGTAGCAGGAACAAAAGAAATACAGATAGGTAGATATCGCCCCAAATTTCTCAATTTTGGCAAGAATGGTGGAAAGGCTATTGATGCTAAATATCATATCAATCAACGATAGCCAAGAAAGAAAATGACAGCACTACCATATAACCTGCACACACGTAACATAAACATTAAGAGCTAGCATACCTGTCTTCGAGAGATTTTACTGCCATTTTTTTCTCTACCCAAGTCGATGTCAACTTTAACATCATCAGTTGCTCTCCCAAGTAAAACCTGAAAGTCATCATGCTTCTTTTTTAACTATGAAATAGCCAGGAATCATACTCAAAAGTTCACAATATCTTCTACTATTGATGACTTTATTTGGATCTTAACTCAATTCAATCACATAATTTATAGGAGTAATACAGCCTGGGTTCTTTGTCAATATGAACAGAGTCTTATTTATGAATTCCAAGTCCAAATTTCCCAGCTCAATCTAAAGCTTGATTGAGGTCACAATCACTCACTGAATAAATCATAAAGACAATGGCTATAAAATTTTGACTTCAATCCAAAAAAGGGTGCAATCAAGTCAAGCTCAGTATTGGAAAGCCTAAATTTGCCCACAAGTAATAATGGAGTAATGCTTGAGATTAGTGTAAAAAATATATTCAACTGTCACGAGCTGATTCAAATTTAAATGAGCTTGAATAAACCATGCTATTATATACTCCCTCCGTCCCGGTCAAATTGTCCACATTTGACCGGACACGATAACCAAGGTATGTGAGTGGTAGTGGAATGAATATTTTATTGATGAGTGTGAAAAACTTGTTATTTTAGGAAAGTGGACTAATATTGTGGGACAGACGAAAAAGAAAATGTGAACAATTTACTCGGGACGGAGGGAGTATTTAAATTCAAATATTTGTAATATCCTCAAGAAATATGTATTGCATTCTATTCCTAAAAATATCATCCATGAAATCTTTCACCCAACTTTTTTCCATTATGGGATTTTATCCCACGTTCAAAATGTGTTGAGTCAGACGTTAGCATCTTGCATAGCACATACGTGGCACATTTTATATTTTTCTCAGCTGAAAAGAAAAGTAAAACTATGAATACTAAAATGGAACCATTTTCAACATTATTGCTGCCAAAACTCCCACCCAAAGAAAAAATGCATAGAAGTGACCCGCAGCCCCATAAATAAATTGTGGTAAGAATCTTGTATACAGAAACAAAAAACAGTCAAAGTATGTTGGTAAACTTGCAGGCAGCAGTGTTCTCAAAAGACTGAGTAATTATGAACAGCTCAAAATGTCAGAGGTAAAAAGTAGTTTGATGCAAAAGTTAAACTTGGTTGGGACAAACCTCAGGTTTCTTTATAAAATATTTTGAGCAACGCCCATATAAATGTGCAAATGCGCCGTGACCAGCAAGAGCTCTCTGTGTGAAAGCATCAGCACCCTGCTCCAGCCTTATGATTGTTCTCTTAGTTTCTTCATGTTGAAATCGCTGAACTGCAAGTGTTTTCATTGAGCAAACTGTGATAACTTCCCGAAAAGATTCTAGATGACTATGGAGAGTGTCACAAGCAAGACAAAGGTAGGATAACATAAAACAACCGCTAATAGCCAAATAGCAAAGGAGCGACAACCAACTCTATTCTGGTAACATTGGAGAGTCAATGCAAAAAACTGATAAGCTTTTACAGGAAACTTTAATGAACCTACTCAAGAAAATTAAATATACAGTTAAATGAAGTGAAATTATCAATGAGCATATCATTTGGCAAGAGATTCTCAAATAAAATACAAGACAACATGTAAGGAACTGGAGAAATACCTTTGGGATTAGTGTGAAAATCAAATTCATCTGGGCTCAAATCCATATCTAGGACCTGCAAGAAGTGTTCAAGCAGATGCTGAAATTAATGCAAGGAACGCATAAAGAAACTAAGACGGTACTAGAATATAATTGCTTTACCATAGCTTCTACATCAGAAAAATAAGGCACATCAAATTCATTCTCAGACCAGAGCTCCTCCTCATCTGACAGTACAGACTGATCAATTGCCAGTGGGACATCAGTTTGTTGGAAACTCAAGTCAGTATTTGATGATCCATTATTTGGAATTTTAGTTATTCCATCCACTCCACTCTGACAGCATATGGACTTCTTTTGAGGGTTTTGATGAATATTTAAAATACTTTCATGCCTATCTGGGCAAGGACCGAGGGATGTATAACCAATATTCTTTCCCTGCCCCATCTCCATGGCACTTTCCTTAACTCCAGAAATGAAATTGTTTGCATTCACATTTGCCAAATTGACATGATTCAGACACTTGCTGCTTTGTGCTTCTCTAAGTGCTGCATGTTGGACACTACTCTGAGGCAACTCGAATTTGACTTTTTGATGCCTTAAACCCGCATCGGATGGATGGAATGGTTCCATCTTTCCAGAAGGAAAAGATGAATGTTTTAGGTTGCTTTTCATCACATGAGATCCTCCACTGGCATTACAATGGCTTGACAAATTCTTAACTGATGAGGAACCTAGATAGCTACTGTCATGCAATCCCCAGTGGGCCCCCGATGATTTAGTTGGCGAAGGAAATCGAAATGGGATAAAAACATCATCATTGCTAGGAATTTCTGGGTCTTCGGTGTTTAATGTGCAGCAAATGACTCCATTACGATATTCAGGACCTACTTTCATAGTTGATCCAGAAGCTGTCACTTGAGCATCTGCGACTTTCTGCTGATCACAGAGGTGCTTGTTATTTTGGACGTCGGTTCTATCAATCAAAAGTCCATCGACAGCTGCTGGATCATCGCCGAGACCTGCACTAGATGGTTCACACTGATTGGGACCCTCCAATAAGAGTGAACTTAAACCTTCAAGATAAGACTTAGCCTCATTTCCATCAGTAAATTCCTCATTAGAAAGGTCAAACAATTCGTCAAGATATTCTTGTGTGCAAGGATTTATATCTATCATGCCATCACAAGGGAGTGGGGTATCCAATTTGGGGTTTGAGGGGACACCACCGAATCCTAATGCATCTGACTCATTTGAAGCTAGGGGAATCATAAATTCATCTCTTATCTGCAGGGCTCCATCTCTAATTTGAATAGGCAAACCTGATTCAGCAATCTCCTGGGAACTGTGCAAAATTGGCATCTGAGGCAGAGGAGGGCACTCAAAACTGTGAAATGACTGGCCACCAAATTCTGAACATGTACTAACCTGGTTCACTAAATCCTCATCTTCAAACAAGTTACAGAGAGGCAAGTCTTTGGATTGGACGGATCCAGGAATCTCACTGCAATCCTCAGTTAGTGAGATATTCTCAACATGTTGATAAGAAAGGTTTTCTGACACATTTTTCGTGCAAAGTTCTATCTGGCCATGATTTTGGACACCACTACCATTTCCAGTGGATTCAGCATCATGGGGCCCAAATTCAGGAAACTGATTAGGTTTAATTTCATAATTTGGGTCTTGAGCACCCAAATTATTTGAAGCAGGATTAACAATTCCGCAGTCTGCAGACAATAAGTCATTACCATCTCTAAAATTAGAATAACCAGGCCCAGAAACAAAACCAATACCCATCATGTCGAACGACTCATTACGTATTCTTTTACACATAGCATAAAATTGTTTCCGGATGCTTTCACGTTTTCTCTTCCCAGAACTGCAAGCTATATCTTTCATTCCCTCTAACTTATTAGGTTTAAATTGGTTTGTAGCCCCCCAACGTTCAACCTCAGTCATGTGTGCTGCGGCCTCAGCAGAAACAACTGGATCATAGAGAAGAGAATACCAGCGATCTTGCAGCTCCTGTACAGTAAATCGTCGAGAAAATTGCACGGCCCCTTTCGCGAGAGATTCCAAAGAAGCACCAGCCTAGTGTTTAAAAAGAAACAGGCCAACAGGGTAGCAAAAGGATATTCAGTATAATAGAAATAAATATACTGTAATATGAAGATAGAAGACACCAAAATTCATATTTATCATATGTTTCAAAGCGAACCTTTTAAATAAGAAATGGAGAACTGCTTCTGGAAATCGGCCATAAATGTATAACAAATACAACATTCCCTAATTCTCTACGTGGGAAACGGAATTGGTGGTATTTAATGTCTAACATACATAGAAAATACGAACTCAAGACTTTACTGACAATAATTTTTCCTTCTTAAGTTGAGAAAAGGACTCCAAGACTTGGCCTTCAAAAATTCCCTTCTTATTTAACATATAATAATTACGGATATGGGTTTTGCGTGATTTTACCATATCTCGACTGCAAGGAATTTCCAGTCACATAGATAGTAGACATAAATTTTATTTAATAGAATTTTAATTATCCAGTCTCTGTAAAACTTTTTACTTAATTAGTTTCCACATGGTATGAAGATTTAAAGCAGCCTGGCGTAATTTTTTAACCTCTCAGGACCATATCAGCTACATTTTTTGGGATGTATTGAACAAAAGCCTAAATTCCTAAGAATACTTATTTTGATACACCTAACAGCATTCACTCTCAATAAAACAATTTGTAGACTTAGCTACTTCATATTTTTATCATACTCGGGCGGTTTTGGAAGCCACCTAACTAGTCAGTAGTCGACAAGAATTCTAGACGATTAATAGGCACATTTCTACCCAATTGTAGAGATATCCTTCTATCTTGAACACTAAATAAATGTTGATTCCTAGAATCACCACAGCCAACCACTGCATACAGATCAAGCGCTTACGCAAGAGACCGGTCAGAAGTTCATAACAGAAAAAGAAAATTCATTTTTAGCTGATAAAATCACATGCTCAGTGACATGAATGAGTCTAGAATACATCCTCTTCAATGTATTAAAAAACTTGATACCATGCAATTCTAACGGATAATAAACAAAATTCACCATGTTTCGAGTTTTCTATCCATTCCACACAAAGTAGAATCCACATAAAATGTCGTTTCTTTAGTAATTTCCACATAGATTTTCAAGAAGCTCATGCCACAAAAACAAACAAACTAGATGCAAAACGAACAATGAACCATGCAAGAACATCGAATCAAAAGCTCTGCGACGAAACCCCAAGAATCAAAGCTGACAGGCACGCAAATACGAATGAATACCCCCAAATCCTCATAACACATAAATCCCGAATAGCAGAGAAGCCCACTCACTACGACGGAACAAAATACAATTTCAAGAAAAAGAGGTGACGAAAACTCGTTCCATCATGTACAGCTTGAAATCAAAAGAAGCAACGAAAAAAGGGGTTTTTCAAGAAATTGAACCAAAATACAGAAAACACAACTACAGCCATTGGAGCGAATGGTTGAATTACATAAAACAGACTTGCTCAGAAAAAAAAAAATTAAAACAAGAAAAAGGAAAAAAAGAAAAAGCTCGGGCATTAACAGTGGAGATATACCTCGACGGCGTTTCTGAGCAAAACGTCGTCTTCAGGAATCCAATGAGGAGGCAAAGCCATGGCTCCCATTGTTGTGCCCCCGGCTGCAACTCTTCTTTCGCTTTTTGTCACTGCGCCGCTTTTAGTTCGCGCTCTCTCTCTCCTCTCTGTCTCTCTCTCTTGGTGGTGGGACAAGGGGGCCAGGGAGGAACAAAGAAACCTTGGCAAATATTTGTTTATGGAAAAAGATTTGGACTGTTTACTCTGCCTCACTAGGGCCCACATCATTTTTTGCTTCTTTTTTACCCGTCCGTCCCACTTCAATTGTCCACCTTTCCTTTTTTGTCCGTCCCATTTAATTGTCCACTTACTTAAAATGGAAAAGTAATACCACTCACTAATAAAATACTAAATTCCTCTATCTCTACTAGCATTGGTTATTGTGTCAAAAGCAAAGTGGACAATTCATATAGGACGGAGAGAGTATTTTATATTAATTAATTAATTGGCTTTTTTTTCACCTCAATTACGAAAACTACATTTAGGGGTGAGCAAGAACCGAATCGGACCGAAAAAATCGATCAAACTGCTCAAATTTGGTTGATTTGGTTCGGTTCTCAAAATTTCAATTCGGTTTTCGGTTCTGAAAAATGAAATCGAATAGATTCGATTCGGTTTTCGGTTCTGCCTTTCGTAATCGAAAATGAACCGAACCGACCGAATTAATATAAATAATAATTATAAATTAAATATATAATAATAATAATATTCCATAATTCAATTTACCCATCCCATTCCCTCATTCGATCGAACCCTACATAGAAGTCAGAACACAATTTGTATGCTTGGATTTTGTTGTTGGAATTTATATTTTATGTTATGTTTTATTTAATTTTCGAATTTACAGGAAATATTTAATTTTTTTTGGTTGCAGTTCGGTTTGAACCGAACCGATCGAAACCGAACCGAATTATTCGGTTCGATTGATCGGCTATTCAGTTCGGTTTTCGGTCGGTTCCCATTTTTGATTGGGTCCATTCAG
This sequence comes from Plectranthus barbatus, assembly GCA_026898455.1. Taxonomy (NCBI): domain Eukaryota; kingdom Viridiplantae; phylum Streptophyta; class Magnoliopsida; order Lamiales; family Lamiaceae; genus Plectranthus; species Plectranthus barbatus. The sequence goes on from JAPKLW010003298.1 coordinate 38,357, forward strand.
TTGTCAAAAATTCGGTCGGTTTTTGCTTGCGAGCTCCATTTGTTTTTTGGTTGTTACAACCAAAAGAAAATATTAAGATGTGTTTGTTGATGAGTTCAATTTGAACCGATGAATCATTGTAATTTTCATAATCATATTTTTTTAAAAGGTAACAATAATATACATGGAAAAAGAACAAGTCATTTTTGTAGTAGGGGGAACCACGTGTTCGGCGAGAACGAGTGTGAGCCTACTTCTCGGGGATTGTGGTTTTGATTTATGTTATTTAGTTATTTTTAATTAAATTTGATTTTTTATATAAATATTTATTTCTTAGTTGAATTCGTGGTCAATTGAATACTCTTGTTTGCTCTTGTTTGTATGCGTGAATATTATTTCTGCTTCTATCAGGTGCCGAGACAACAATTTCAAATGTAAAATTTATTGAGAATGATTTTTTTTTTTTTTTTTTTGAGCAAAAAAATTTATTGAGAATGATGAAAACTAATTGAAGATAAAAAAATGTTAAATCATTTTAATTTATTTTCTTTCTTATATTGTTCGAATATTTTGGGCAGCTAAGATTATTTTAATGCTTCTGGTGAACACTTCCATTCTTCTCCAAAACATACAATACTTCTAAAAAAGACTCAATAAATCTTAGTTTTTTCTATATAAAAACATTAAATATGAAATAAATGAGAACTCCTATTAAAAGTGGAACATGCATATTTGCATACATTTATACAAAATGATACATTATTATTTATACGTCAAGATAATTAAATGTTGGCTCAAGACCTAACAACCCAACCAAAATTAGATTATTAAAGCTCATATTGAGACTAATTGCTACAACCCAATATATGGAAGCCTAAAAATCGAAGTGATATAATGATTTATTTGATCAAGGCCAATCTAAATAAAGAGTAAAGACTCTGACAAATAAGACCAAGTCAAATATTTATTCATAAGTTTTTGGAAATTAGTTGTTCCAAAATTTTTGTAAGGTGTTTAAAATTTGGGTAATTCTAAATAGAGCCACATTTTTACTTAACATAGCCCTCATAAAAAAATAAATTAATTAAGATTTTAATTTGGGGATTAAAGAGGTTCTAATTGTAATATTATATAATAATTAAATTTATTATTTTTATGGGGGCTATGTTAAGTAAAAATGTAATTGCGTTTAGAATTACCCTAAAATTTTTAGTCAATAAATATGTACCTAATTTCAATTGTAAGGGAGGAGAAAAAGAGAAAGTAAAACAAAAACCATATTCCCACCCCCATTCTTGATTCTTAGGAAATTTCCACATTTGAATTCTCTTCATAATTTCCTTAAATAAATCGAACCTCAACATTAAAGATCCACAAGTATCTATTCATGCGGTATTCAGACTCGATAATACTCATACTGATAGAAAACCCTTGAAGAATGTTTGAACTCCGAGAATGTTTAAATAGCTTTCATATCATAAATGCTCACTTACCTACCGTGTGTAAATGTTATTGTGCCTACGAGCTGATGTGTCAATATAATATTAGTAGTGAGATAAATATTAATTATTATCACCACAAATGTTATGATGTCACATCACTGCTAGACACATTAACACGTGTCCACGGTGAGTAGGTGAGTATTTATGGCTTCCACATTACTTGGATTACTTACAAATGAAGTAAAAGAAGTCTTATATACAAACCTTAAAGAGAGATTCTACAAAGTTCTACAGACTACAACTATATAGAACCTTCTATTACATTTCAAAGCCTTTTAAAGGTTACAAGCCTTTCCCCTCATAACTAATAACTAATCAAACATGAACAAAATAGCTAATCCCTTAAATTTCAAGGTCAAGATTCATTATTTAGAGTCCCAACTTTTGGTTGTGCCACTATATGCAAATGTAAAATCTACTCGGATCTGATCATAGAAACCAAAATATATATTCACACATGAGGAACTTAATTTAATTTAATTTATTTTTTTTTTTAAAAAAATTAGGACTGCGCCGTTTATTATAAATAAATTATAATATGAGAGGAAAGGTGAATGTAGGGTGTGTGAGGCGCACTAAAGCAAAAGAAAAGAAAAGAAAAGAAAAGAAAAGAAAAAAGGCAATCAAGTTGGAAATAATTGAAATATAATTATTTGGGCCATCAATTGTTCAAGATGGCCATTGGGCTATCTAGTTAGGTCAATTGATTTAAGTAATTTGTAAGGTCAAAAGATGGATTTCAAAAGTTTTTATCAAACTTTTTTTTAAAAAAATTACAATAAGTATGAGATAAATTATAATAAATTAGTCATTTGCAATACTACCTTTACATGGTTTGGTGTATGAATTAAATATCTAATATTTTATTTTATGATAACAAGTTATATGTATTTATTTATTTTTCGTAATTAATCATAAATATATTTATTTTTATTCATCAGTATTATATATTAGTATAATTATAATATTAGATATTTTGTATATTAATAGTATATAACCAACTATATATATATAGGAAGTGAATCAAATACTAAAAATGAATTTTTGCTAAATACGAATAAATATATACTATTTGTCTTGTAAAATTAATTGTCAAAATTAAAACTTTTTTCAAAACTGTAGGCTTATTTGTCTTATAAGCCGTGTTTAAAATCTTAAGCATGATTTATAAATAAATCAACCATAACGAAGATTATGTTAAATCTTTTAATCATTAGTATTTTTTTTTAATCATTAGTATTTTTTATCTCAATGATTAATACTATCAATTCAATAATTTAATTTCATTATAATTAGTACAAACTTTAGTTTTAATAAGTCTAGTAAAAACAAAAGTCTCATTTACAAAAATAGCCAATGAAAAAACTGTGCTTACAATATTTTAAAAAAATATATATAAAATATATCTAGGTATAACTTGTTCCCATATTACACCAACAAATTAGGTAGAAACAAAAATATTAGGTATGCATAAAAATAAAATCTCACTATCCATTTGAAATACAACAATACTTCTTGTAGCTGTCACAAGCCCCTACCAAAAAAAAAAATAATTCAAAATTCCCAATATAAACATTTTAATTAGGGTTGTCAATTTAGCTCGAAACTCGTGGGTTGGCTCGTTTAACCCGAGCTAAAATACGGGTTAGGATCAAGATTTTGGCCCGAAAAAATTTAGCCCGAGACCGAATAACCCGAGGCCCAAAACCCGATGGGTTTGCTCGATTAACCCCATTATTATTTTTATTAATATATTTTTTATTATTATAGTACTAAAATCTACTTTTAATATTTAAAATTATATTTATTAATTAAGTTTTAAGTTATATAATTGTATTTAGTTCAAATAGTATTCAATACACAGTTAAATTTATTTATTTATGAAGTTAAATGTATTCAAATATTGTTAAAATAAAATAATAATATAGTTTTAATAGATAAATTTATCATTACATAAAAATTTGTAAGGTGTTTTGAATTTTGTAAGAGATAAATTATATTTTTTTGCTTATTTTTCAATATTTAAAATATTAAAATAATAAAAATATATTAAAAATAAAAAAATAATTAATAAATTCATTGCTCCGACGGCCTAGCCCGAAAACCGATGGGTTAGGTTAGGGTCAAGATTTTTTAGCCCGAAAAAATTTCAGCCCAATTTGACCCGGACCGATTAACCTGAAGCCCGATAGAACTAGCCCGAACTCCGACGGATTGACCCGTTTGACACCTCTAATTTTAATCATGCCACTTAAAAGGATCATAAGGGTTCGATTACATTTCATGGAATCATGCCTTAAAACGTAAGCTCGTAGGGTTAGATCACATATGACTACAACTCTATTGGAAGCATTCATTATTACCATGCATGCATTCTCAATACTCATGATGCAAGAGTAAGACCAGAGTGATATTCTAGCTACATAGTGCTTTCATGCAGAGCCGGCGAAATGGAGGTGTCAGTGGCATGAACGTGGGCAGCTTTTCTGGGGAGGGTGGGGTCGTGGGGAGGGAGGAGCAAGTTGAGGTGGAAAGCGGTGAAAAGGAGGAGAGCGAAGACGACGAGGACAGAGAAAGCGGAGAGGAGGAGGCGGATGGCGTGAGCGACTCCATGGTTGACCTCCTGCGCGTATCGAGTTGAAGTCAGAGCCAGTATCGATATAGGATACGAATACGCCCACCACGCCACGCTGAATTTTCGCATTGCTTTCTTGAATATCGCTGGCCTGCACACCTTTTTCCACCATCATTCCCACTTTTATTAGTTGGCATTCATAATTATATATATTATAGTACTACCTCCGTCCCGCTAGAATAGGTCCTTTTCATGACCTATTCTGGCGGGACGGAGGTAGTATTATTTTTTTATATATAAAAAAATACATTATAATATTCATAAAGAAATAATCTTGAAATAATTTAGATAATACAAAATTTAGTACAATGACATAAATGAAAATTAAAAATCTTTCAAGATTCTCAACTTTCTTATCTTCAATTTTTGTTTTCACAACTTGCCCTATTGTGAGGGTTTGATTATATTTTCGAGATCGATATTTTATATAGATATGTCTTAAAAATAAAAATACATATAAATCTTTTTTGAAATTTTCATGGTGTTGGAGTTCTCATGTGCTCAAGGCTGGCTCCGTTAGGGATTAGAAGTTATTTATACTATAAAATTAAAACCCTACTTTGTTAAATGTATCTCCTATTAAATAGAGATAATAATTGTCTCAACTACCTAATAATGATGCATTCCCCTCTTTACAATTCGATTTTGTAAATAGGAATTGGATTCTAATAAACTTAAACCCATGTAAATTTGGTAGTGGTTAAGGATAGGAGTAGAGTGACTAGTACTAGAAAGGAGAATTGTCGATCCAAAACCCAAAAGATAGTTTAATTATCAATTCAAGACCCGAAAGATGATTTGTCAATCCAGGAACTGAACGATCAAATAATTCCCAATTCAGGACATGATACTGAGGTCCTGGATCGAGAATTAATGTATGATCTTGCGGGTCATGGATTGAGAAATATTTTTGTGATCTTTCAAGTCCTGATCAATTAAGAATTAATCTTTCGGATCCTGAATCGAATTGTGTAAATTTATTCACAATTATTTAAATCATATTTGTATATTTTTTTATAAGGTAGATTTATTTTTTATTTTTTATTTTTGAATTATATATATAAAAAAGAAGGCAGATTTGTTACGGCTTTTACTTACCAGTGATGCAAAGAGAAAAAGCGAGAGGAAAAACAGCATCTTCGAACCGGTGTCGAACCGGCCGGCGATGGAGTACCACGCGAGACTGGCGACGCTCGGCGCGGCGAAGAACAGGAAGAAAACCGGCCGAAGAACCGTGGGGAGGCGGTCGCCGCCGGAGAGCCGCTGGTACAGCGTGACGAACAGGACGAGGTAATGCATGATCCCCAACGAGAACACGAACACGGCGACCTCCCGCCACCCCATCTTGGCGGCGGCGCGGGCCCCGACCAGGTTCCCGATGATGGACAGGTGGCTGGTGGGGTTCGCGACGGCGGTCAGAAACGTCTTCCCCTTGGTGAACCACTGGCCGTAGATCTTGACGTCGAGGACGACGACGGGGACGACAAAGAGCCACCAGAGCACGACGAAGCTGACGTGGTCGGGGGTGACGAAGGGGGCGGACTCGAGAATGAGGAGCCACGAGATCCACGGGGCGAAGAGGTAGTTGACGCCGACGTGGTGGGAGAACTCGGCCTTGATCATGGGGAAGAAGAAGATGCAGCGGAGGAGGTAGAGGAGGGAGAGGAGGAGGAGGATGAAGAGAGAGAAGGACCAGAGGATAGGGAAGACGAACTTCTGGAGTGGGAACGCGATTCTTGAATCTTGATGGTGGTGGAGGAGGATTTTCCATAGCAGAGATTGCCATCCAAGAGAGAGGGCGATTCTGAAATAGCCGGCGTGGATTCTCCTCAGCATCACCACGCCGGAATCTCTGCATCGTTTTGCAGAAATGGGGGATTTCGCGCAGAGTTGGATGTCGATGTCCATGTTTTTTTTTTTTTTTTTTTTTTTGTTGGTGTGAGTGTGAAGAAGAGAAGCCTAACTCTCAACGTAAATATAGAGAAAATCTGGATAAAGAGACAAAAACAGAAAAAAAAAAAAAAGATGAGGGGTTTTATTTAATTAAAAAGTAATTTAAAGTGGGCTACTAATAAGGAAAAAAAGAATTAAATCGATTCCAAGTTTTTAAATATAGCTTTTTAGGTTTAAAGTTTGAATGTTTTCAATTGGCTAGTATTTAGACACAGGAAAATGCACGCTGATATGAATATTCCATGACTAGAGTGTAATTGAACTGAATTGAGTCGAGTAATTCCGTATTCAAGTTTGAGTACTCATTTAGTATCGAGTCGAACTTCGAGCTTTTTTATCATATACTTTGATGTTCACGAACTTTATCGAGCTTTAGTCGAGCCTAAACGAACTTTCTAAATTTAGAACATATTAAGAATATTCATTTATGTAAGAAAAAGTTATTTATTCTAAAATTAATATCATATTCATGCTCAAATTCTAAATTTTCTCATTACTAGAAAGATTTATCATTATTATTACTCTTAAATCATGAAAATATTATTTTTTATGAAAATAATTTATTATATTTCTTGCTAATTTTAGCTAACGAGCTTGCTCACAACCTTACGAGTCGAATACTATGATGCTCAATTGGTTCATTTAATAAACGAGCTTTACTAAACGAACTCGAA
>JAPKLW010003299.1:0-45050 GCA_026898455.1 Plectranthus barbatus
AGTGGTGGCTCAAAACCACAGGTGGTATCTACTGGCGGAACTTATTCCATAAACAACGAAGGAAATGAGTCCCAGTTCTTATTTCGATTTTGCCAGTAGTCATGCACCATCAGTCGAAGTAAAATTGGGTCCCAGCTCCCAAATTCCAAGCAATGATGAAGAAGAGAAGAGAAGATTATGCGGAATGAATTGAGTCCAAGCTCTCAATTCTTTTAATCTTTCAAGTTGTCAGCAGACAACTGGTGTTATATCAACGACTGGTGAAAATTGAGTATCAGTTGTCAACTGGTAAGAAGGCCATACTAGCAGGGGGAAATATGCGACTGGCGTATACTACTGATGACCAAGTATACTACTGATGACCAGTTGAGTCCCAGCTCTCAACTGACGGTCTCTTGAAGTCCAAGAGTCGTGCCAGCTATCGCAGAAATGGCGGGAAAGGTTTAAAATTGGTCTGGCGTGTGCATATCTACGAATTTAATGCGGCATTTAATGCCACAATTATTGCGCACAGTGACTGCGCAGTCAAAGGCACTCTCGCGACCATTCAGCGTGTGCCATGTCAGCTACACGTACCATCCCACGTCAGCACGTCCACGCACGTCGCCACAGGGAATCGTGCCTGCTGATGACCGTCGATTCTCACTTTTGACGAATTCATCTCGACCATCCATCCCAGCATGGCACCAGTATAAATAGCTTTCATTCATGATCGGAAAAACTCTTATCATTCCTTCAAATTTTTCGAACATATTTTCCGTTCATCTTCCTTAATATTTCCAAACGCTTATTCCCTGAAACCATGGCATCTTCATCCAACCCCGCTGCTGATAAATCCTCATCATCCACTAAGTCTCTAGACTTACCATTAGCCGAATCTCACATGCCTACCTTCACAGGCATTGTGAAAGAAGAAGATATAGATTATACCTATCCCTTCAATAAACTTGTTCAGTTGAACAAAAAGGCCACCCAACATCTCCTTTCTAACTCCCAGATCAGAGCCGCCCAAGTCCAGAAGGAGAAGATTTTGAACGATAAACTGGCCGAGAAGCACTTCGGCGAGGAGCTCATGGAAATGATCGACCATGAGCAGCTCCGACCATACCTGACGGCAACCCCCAGGACCTTCCACCCACATATGGTCGCCAAGTTCTATGCTCGCGCGGTGATTGCTGACGACAGGAAATCCTTCACCACGTAGGTATTCGGACACCTGATCACTATCGACGTAGAGTACCTAGCCAACCTCTTTGGGCTGAGGAGTACTGGTGAGGAGGTGGCGACGTATTTCAAGGACGATACGGTGGAGTTCAGGCGGAGGTGGACTGAATGGAAGAAGGAGGGGGTGACTGTCTTCAAAACTGGCATGAAGAAGTCAGAGATGGAAGATTACTGGCATATGGTATGCGACATTGTTGTGCGCATGCTCCAATGCGAGGTCGGCTCCTATGCCGAACTAAGCCTGAAGAAGTTTTCCGTTATGTGCGCGCTGGAGGACGGCATATATGGCAACTGGGCCGAATTCATCTTCGGCCGGTTGCTGGAGAATGTGGAGAAGAACTGCACAGTCAAGACTGACGGCAGGTTCCTCCATGCAGTGTCTTTTGGCCTGCGCATCAGCCACATTCTGGAGGTGGAGATGGGAGACCGAGTCGACCTAGGGGAACAACTGGTTGGGTCCGACTTTATCCCAGTCACCAAGGTCAAACTTCCTGGCCCAGACTACAAGAAGCCCAGACGACTGAAAGGCAAAACGGCCGTGGACCCTGCTGACGAAGTTTCTGAAGAGGAGTCAGAACCAGTAGATGAGGCCGTACCAGCGGTGGCTCTCCCACTGCCAGCTGAGGCCAAGGCTGAGCTGAAAAGGAAGCTAGAGGTTGAATCCTTATTCGCCTCTATGGAAGAAGCAGTGGCTAAGGCAACCGGTATACATCCTCGAACATCAGCACAAGTGCCAGCACCCAGGCCCCCTTCAAGAAAGAAACCCAAGACCCACCAGCGCCAGCAGCGCCAGCCAGCTGTTGCCTATGACCCTGCGTCAGGGAAGATCTCAATTCCAGTCAAGAAGTCCATCTTGGGACTGACTGAGGAGGAGACCATCGAGAAGATGACCCGAAAGAGGAAGAGGGTCCAGACGAGAGCTCAGAAGCTGGTGGAGCAAGCCAAGAAGGAGCAAAATGCTTCTCTTGTGAGGAAGAAGCAGGCTCAGGCAAGGCTGAAGGCTTTGACAGACCAGCGAAAAAGGGAGGCTGAGCTGGCAGCCCGCGATGAAGCCTTCGCAAAGATAAAGGCTGAGCATGATTCTCGACGTCAGGCGCAACTGGCGGAGCAAGTGCATCAGGTGGCGAAGGGAAAATGGGGAGTTGCCCAAACTACAAGTGACATGCCACCAGCACCAGCTCCAGGCCAGATCCTCTCTGAAGAATCCTTCACGCGCCTGATGGTCATGGGAGCTGAGGAGGACGTACTATCTCTTGTAGATATGTACCAGCCTGAGGAGGATGTGCCTCAAGTCCCTCCACCCGCACAAGGGGGTGGTGGAGGTGAATCTGAAGTCCCACTGGCCGCGCAAGGGGGTGCCAGTGGAGGAGTTGTTGAGCGGGCGACCACCCCGGAAAAACTGGCGAGTTTTTCTGATAATGAAGAGATGCTAAGGAACGAGGAACCAGCTGCTCAAGCTGAGGAGGAAAAACTTGAAATGGAGACTACTGGTGAGGAGCCAGCTGCCCCAGCTGCGCCAGTCATCACCATTCCCGAAGACGAACCGTCACCAGTGGTACATCACTCCAGGGTGCAGAGGATGGAGCCAAGGGATCTTTTCCCCAATTTTGAAGCTGAGGCTCGTCCAGCTGACAGTCGTCCACACCCTTCAGAAGCTTCTACATCTTCTGGGCGACCAGCAGCATCCTCCCCAGCGCCAGCACGACATGTGCGAACTGAAAGGAGGCCATACATGCTCTGTATCCAAGAGCACCAGCTGATAGATGAAGATACCTTCCGATCGCGAGTGACAGGGGTACACCGGTGGGAGCACCGCGGGGACATGGCGTTTCAAAATTCACGAGTGCCTGAGCCTTCAGCATTCAACATTATCCCCATCAGCGGACTCCCCCACCAGTCAGTCTACGCTTCCAGGATCTACGACTGGTGTCTGCCCCTGCACCCGATGGAGTATTACAACTACTCACTCTATGAGTATGCCGACACCATCACAGCGGAAGTGGAGAGCGCTGTGGATGAGGAGATGATAACCAGGTACAGAGACCTGTGGCGAATGAATGCGGAACTGCTTCTGGAGTTCCGGAGGTGGAGGATCTTCGACTGGTGCCAACGCTAGTTGACAGTGGAGAAGCGTGCCGTACTGTATGCCAGGCTCGGGCTTGGATACTGGAGATCTGAGGAGGCCTGGGCAAATACATTCATGGATACTGATCCTGAAAGCCACCAGCAGCTGTCGAACAGGCGAATCAGGCGCCGATTGAGGAAGATTGCAGAATACCGACAGCTGACTGGAACCTCCGGCCTCCCTAGGCCCAAAATGGTTAAGTTACCTTTCCTCCAATTCCAGAGCACCAGCCGAGGATATCAGCTCATATACGCTCTCCGCTGCATCAGGGTAATTGTCACTCTCCCCCGGATCCCTCCCTATTTTGCTGTTCTTTTTTATATGGCTGCCAGCGCTCTGCTGGTAGACCACATAGTGGAGGAGGATCCCTCGAGAGGTTGGTGGCTGACCACTGCCGTCCCCCCTGTTCCAATGGTCATGGGCGATCTTGTCCCATATCATATGGACTGGCAGCTGGTGGTTCTCACGGCCCCACCTGTTTTTGTACAAGGCCCGCCAGCACCAGCCGATGTGCTCACAGAGGAACCAGCATCAGCTGACGTGCCCGCGGAGGAGCCCGCCCCAGTGCAGGTACCAGCTGCGTCTGCACCAGAGATGGCTGATACCGCACCTGATGTGCCTTCCTCTTCCATGGAAGCATCAGCGGAGCCACTCTCAGAAATTCATCCTCCTGCGCAACTTCTTGCTTACATCGACGCCAGGATGGATCAACGCTTCGCCACTTTCCAAGCCGATGTAGCGCAGCAAATGGATTCCGTCACCGCCGGTGTTGCCACCTTTTTGGCGCGGATCCAAGAGGGGGAAAGGGCGCGAGCACTGGCTGAAGAGGAGAGAGCCAGAATCGTTGAGGAGGAGAGACGCCTTGCAGCTGAAGAAAGGCGAATTGCTGCTGAAGAGAGGCGGAAGAGAGATCAAGAAATGGCCGAACTTACAGCGATCCTGAGGTCTATCACAAGTGCTCGAACTCAGTCACCAGGATCATCTTCCAAGCCATAGTCCAGTCTCTTTATGTTTTTGGGGTTAGCTTGAGTATTGCTAGGAAATTGCCCGGGTTTGTGCTGGGCTTCGAGAGCTTTGGCGATCTGACCGACCTGAGTCTGTATGATCTGTACGTGTTTCTCGACTTGGTCCACCTTGGTCTTTACTCCAGCTATCTCTTGCTTCAACTTGGCTACAGTATCAGTAGAGCCTTCCATGAACTTGGCCAAAATCTCCTCGAGATTTGGCTTCTTCTTCTCCACCACTTCTCCATCTTGCACTGCAAACCCAGGTGGTGGTTGCTCAGCTGCTTGGGGGTTCGCGTAGGAAAATCCAGGATGGTTCCTCGCATGATTGAAAGTGTAGGGGTGGTTGTGCTGCTGATATCCTCCACGGTAGTTGTCTTGATAACCGCCCCTTTGAATGAAATTTACAGCGGAACATTCCCCCTCAGACGGAGCTTGCACTGGCTCTACTGCAGCAACTGTTTTCTCCTGCTTCAGTGCAGCTAAATCTTCTCTGATCTTTTTCAGCTCGGCTGCCAAATCAGGTTGTTCGGCAACTTTCTCCACCACTTTCTCCTTCTCGACCGCCATCACAGGCCGAGTTCGGCTTGAGGACCACCGTTGAGTGTTGTTGGCCATCTTTTGGAAGAACTCCATGGCTTTCTTTCCGCTCTTCGTCATGATCGTGTCTCCAAGTGTGGTGTCCACCAATTTGGCTGTCTTATCATTGAGCCCTTCATAGAATGCTTCTGCCTGTTCTCCTGGCGGAAAACCATGTCCGGGGCATGATCTCAGCAGCTCTTTGAATCGATCCCACGTCTCACTGAAGCTTTCATCGGGCCTTTGAGCGAACCTGATGATTTCTTTCCTTCTCTGCCTTATGACATTCGGAGGGAAGAAGTTTTCTAGGAATTCATTCCTCAATTCGGTCCACGTACCTATGCTTCCTTTGTCCAGTGCGGTGAACCATGATTGTGCCTTATCCCTCAGAGAGAATGCGAACAGACGCATTCGGATGGCACTCTTGCTGACTCCTCCAATCTTGACAGTGTTGCAGAGCATCAGGAACTTATCCAGATGTGCATAAGGGTCCTCAGTAGCCCTTCCTCCGAATTGATTTTGTTGCACCATCTGCACCAATCCGGTCTTCAGTTCAAAATTGTTGGCATTGATGCCAATCCTGAAGTCTGTCTCCCTGAACCGAGGTTTGTACCGGTTCTGCATGGCTTCCTCTTCTTCCTCATCGTCGGATTCCTCTGGAGGGTCTTGATTGTCGTCCTCTTCATCGTCGGGCTTGTCCTTAAACAGTGGGTTATGTCGAAGATCCCTTCCATTCGGATTGTTCCCCTCGAGGTCTCTTTCCAGATGGTATTGTTGGATTTGTGCCCTCATAGCTTGGACTTCTTGGAGAAGCACAGCCTGCTCCTCTGCAGTTAGCACTGGTGGAGGCGGTGGTACGTTATCTTCCATTGTTTGATTACTCGAGCCTTCCTGAGCACGCTTATTCTTCCGGATCTTTCTGCAAGTGGCTTAAATGTTCGGGTAGTAATAAAGCGGGTCCTTTCCTCGAGCTCTTGTACTCATGCACTACCTGTACAGCAAAGGAGGTAGGGAGGTAAAACTGGAAATAAAACGAAACAAACTGAAATAAACAACGGAAATTTGGAAAAACAGAAGCGACGTCGATCGCTTGGACCTAGCGTCGATTGACGGAAAGAATCCACTTCGTCGATCGACGCGGCATCCTCGTCGGTCGACGGCGGGTACGAAAACTTGAAGAAATTACAGGAAACACAAAAAATTTATAGCCTAAAGCAATATTTCAATCACAGACTTAATAGTAAGATTTATTCTGTTCACTCCCCGGCAACGGCGCCAATTTGATCACTGTAATTTCTACAGATTAATTATAGAAATAGTGGCAAATAAATTTGTAAACCCTAAGGTTATCGATCCAGGGGAATGAAACAACGAAAAATCCTTAAGTACTAAGTCAGGCGTTCTTGAAAATACTGGTTAGGAAAATCAGATAAAAAGTTTTGGTTGTTTTGAAAATTGCAATACTTGCTAATGAAAAGTAAACAGGAAATTAAAAGGCTTTTGAATTCAAATAAGAGAAGCACAGATTCCAGGGATATCTACCTATCAAGTATGACATGTATGAATGAATCGATTAATTCCCAATTTTAATTCCTCTTCGTAGTGAAACATCAGAAAAGTATTACGAACTTCTTGGTTGGACCATTGGTAAAGTAGATTAATTAATTACCTATCTCCGCTCGGTCTCAAGATAAATTAACTAACTCCAAAGATCTACAGATTTATTCCTACAATTAATCTCCTTCAGTTACGACAAGAAATCAAATTATATTGTGAAAATCTCTTTCGATTGAAAACTATCACAGTTACGTCTCAAGTAATCAACTAGATAATCCTAAGATGTGGCCAACAAATCAAGATTATGAATAAGCACAGATTTCACAAACTACGAAGGGAAAGGGAAAATAATTCAATTAATCAAACATGCATACATTGATAGTTCGAAACCCTAGAATCTGAAAACAAGTTTAGTTACACATATTCAGAGTAATATTCATCATAGAAAAATAAAACCTGATTTGCATAAAAACTTGGGTTGGAATGTCTTCCCACAAAACTCTATCTTCAAACATAAACTCTAAAACTCTTTGAATCTCTCAAAATCTAAAATCTGGAATGAAACATGATTGGGAATTCTTAAAAATCGAATTTACAAGGTTATTTATAGAGGTGGAGGTGTATCCTATCAAATCTAGGGCTAAAGATATGAATAAATCCGAATTTAATCAGATTTTCGCTCCAGCAGAAGACCTCGCGTCGACCGCTTCTGTTGGGAAATCTGTCTAAGGTTTCCTTTCCCAGTAGCTTACTTGTTTAGATTATAGTTTTGGTGGATCAAATCCTAAGTCCTACCAGCGTCAGTTGTCTCTACATAGTTCTAGTCTTAAATGTAAAGTCCTGTTTAGGTCTTTTGAGTTGTAAGTCGCAGCTGATCAAGACTCATGCTGATACTGTTCACCAGCATGAGAAGCGCTTTCCACTGGCTACTGTTCACCAGTTGGGAAAAGTTTCATCAGCAGACGGCTGACAAAGACTCGTGCTGATACTGTTCACCAGCGGTATGAAGCGCTTATGACTGGCTACTGTTCACCAGTTGGGAAGGGTTTCATCAGCAGGCGGCTGACAAACCTTACCAGGAGAATGCGTGTTCCTTACACTATTCACCAGCGGTGATTTCACCAGTCATGGGAGATTCCGAGAAGAGTTAACATCTAGAGATTTGGTAGACTTTGATGATGCCAGGGCAAGTCACCAGCAGAGACTGCCAGCACAAGATCACCAGTATGATCTACCAGTCAGATGTTACCAGCAGAATTCCAGATTCTCTCCCCCCGTGTAGTAGAGACAAGAAGAAGATTCTCTGAGGAATCGAGTGACAGAATATGACTTTAAGGAAGGATAACTTAAAGTCTATCAGTCACAAGACGCCAGTCTTATTCCTCGGACTGACTAATAGAGCCGTTCTGACACAAAGAGATCTGTGTCAGATAAAGCGGTCAAAGGTATGGTTCCTTTCCGGAAAAACATACCTGCCGCCGTCAGAAGGACATCCGAGGTCTGACACCTTTCCGGATGCGTCCAAACGGCTAGAAAGTTTGAATCGGTTCCTGCGGCTATAAATACGTCGCAACCACCAACATTCAAACATTAGAAGCTCGGTTGTTACATTGAATGATTCTACTCATCTGCTCAACCACCGAAAGAACTGAAATTAGTGCAAGATTGCATAAAGTACTTTCGAGGCTTTTCTTAAGGCTTTCCGTGTGTTGATTTATCAAACACGAGACTTCAAGCTTCAAGCTTGTAAGTTAAAGATCTCACTTGGTGTTCTTTCTTCTTCGAGAGAGTTCACAGCAGCTCCTGTGCTTACCAGCACTTGAGTTATTACGGGCATTCTGCCGTAGAGACTGTTACGTTCTTGGGAGAACTAAAACACCCAGCTAGCTGTGGAGGTTGAAGTGACGTGCTCGCACTCCATTAGCTGTGAAGAGTTGAAGAAGGATCCAGGACCGGGAGCGGTTGATCTAGTGAACTGGTGGACGAGGCATTCACCAGCTAGAGATAGATCGTAGGATACCTGTACCTGATTACTCTTAGTGGAATTTCCAGTGCTTCGACTGGAGAGTGGACGTAGATCGATTGATCGAACCACTATAAAATCCTTTGTTATTTATCAGCTTTCTGCATTTCATTCATATTTTAAACCCAGCACTCAAGTGCTGGAGTATATCCTGAAACTGATATATAACTGTGCAAACAAGGCTAAATACTCTAAGTTTTGAATCACCAGCTGACCAGTTGTCAGCTGCGTACTGAGTAACCAGCACCAGCTGACCAGTTGCCAGTTGTCAGCTGTGTGTAAGTAGCGTGCAAGAAAACACTTTAATATTATTTCCGCTGCGTAACGTTTTATACTCTGAAAAACTGGGACCAACAGCTTCTGATTCACGTCGATCGAGTCTCAATTTCTTGCCTCGTCGACCGCTTCTGAACAGCGTCGATCGACGTGAAAAACTGAGGTCAGCCCCGTCTGCGCGGTCTCACGGTTTTGGCCATAACTTCCTCATCCGAACTCCGATTGACCCGATTCCAGTTGCGTTGAAAAGCTAACTCAAAGCTCTATCCATTACCATGCGCCAATAGCCCGAATTCCTCTTGTGGAAAAACTCTTCACTGCTACTCGTACACGTCACTGCTTTCGGAACGGTTTTCTCGTGAGTTTAGGCCTAAAAACCTGCATAAACATCAAAACACACCTAAAACCACCTAATATTGATATCATGCATAAAATATATATATAAACTCAATAATTATACATAAAATAATATAAAAATAATATAGATAAGTGAGTGAAATAACGAGCTTATCAATGAGATCATAAGCCTACATGAAGGTACAGAAGTATATGCAAATTGTGTATTACTTTGAGTTCCAGTGAAAGGCTCTAGTTGAGCTTGTATATCTGTATCTTGGGTAATAGCAATTTGTGTATGACTGTCTGGTACTAGAACTAGGTAACCACATCCAGTATAGGATGGTGACATTCCCTGAACAGCTCAAAAGGTTCGTTATGCTAAGTCCTGCAGGCTGATTAAGTTCAAGCATAAGTGAAAAGGTTTGAGTGGATTGATTCAAGAATATAAGATGTTAATTAATTAAATAGCTTGTCAGAGCTTAAATTAATTAACGAATGTCTTTAACCTTAAATGTGGGGATATACCGAGCCCATGCAACCCGTACCTCAAAACGTGGTAGCAAATAGGTAGGACGGTATTGATTCTCTGGTGGAATGAATCAATATTAATTAATTAATTATATTCTGGATTGAATATGGGAATTAATTAATTGATAGGCCTTATTTGCTATTTGCATTCTGGTCCCTGGTCTGGCCCATGAAACTCAAGCCCAATAAAAATCCAGTATTTTCCTATAAATAGGCCTCAGTTCCTCAGATCTTAACACACCACAAGATCATAAGTTGCACACAGCAAACCAGGTTTTGGGAGCTGTGGTGATCGACTAGATCTGAGAACGAAGAGGAAATTCTGCTTCTCAACCGGGAAAGAAATCTGAAGGGAATCTTCACCAGATATTCAGATTGAGTTGGGATACAGATCAGAAGATCAGATCAGGAGGATTTTTCTTCTCTCTCTCCTTGTTTTTCGAAAATAATTAACTTATTTTCATAAGATTTATTTCCTCAATCAGTTAGGAATTAAATCTTTGTGCGTGGGAAAGATCAAAGGGAATCTCCGCGCACTCGTTCTTCAGGGTTTCGCAATCCAGGTATTCCGCATAAACCCCCTTATGCATATTCTATAGGAGCATGCTAGGATTAATCATAGGCATAGCAATTTATTTTGATATTCCAATTAACGATCCTTGGCAAATGGACTTCGTGATTCAGTTCACGAATCCCTTCACCTTGGCTGTCGGATCCCTCGCCCCTCGTGGTTTCACGGCCACCTTGCACGGTTGTTGCTGTGGTGGTGTTGTCGTGCGCGGCCGCATGTTATGTGCGTCGTGTGGTTACTTCATTCTTCGTCTTCTTCATTTTTTATACTTACATATTTAATTTGAAACTGAAATCACAGGGAAACAAAACAATCCTATTACAATTTTGAAAAATAAATCTAACTACAGATTTATCTCGTGGATTAAAAAATGAATTCTTATAAAAGGGCGGATTAACCCCAGAACAATGACGAATGAACAACATACAAATCAAAAACCATACAATCGAAATTGAATAATAATAATTATCATGCATATTCGTAGAAAATATTATTTTTCCTGACATAGCCAATCAATTCAACCTGGCTCTGATACCAATTGAAGGGATTGCTGGCAAACTGAATTGTCAATCCATAACCCAGGTTGAAATTGGATATCAAATATAAATTTCTATGTCTATGAATAATACTAGCATGCTCCTATTGAAATGCAGAAGATGGTTTATGCGGAATACCTGGATTGCATAAACTGTTGAACTGGGTGCGCAGGGATTTGATCCTCGACCCTCTTTCTTGTGCAACAGAATTTAATCCTACAAGATGAAGGAATTAAATCTACTGAAATTATAAGAATACTTTTGAAAAACTAGAGAGGGAAAGAAGAATTAGATCCTCCAGATCTGATCTTCTGATCTGTATGCCAGCTCCGATCTGGAGATTTGGTGAACATTTTCTCTAGATTACATGCCATTCAAGAATCAGAGTTTTCTCCTTCTTTCTCAGATCAAATCGCCTATTACTGGCATGTTGCTTTGCAACTTATAATCTTGTAGTGTGTTGTGATCTGAGAGTCTGATGGGTATTAATAGGTGAAATCTGATCTCAAATGGGCTTGAGCTTTAATGGGCCAGACCAGGGACCAGAATGCAAATAGCAAATAAGGTCTATCAATTAATAAATTCTCATATTCAACTCAGAATATAATTAATTAATTAATATTGATTCATACCATCAGAGAATCAATATTGTCCTACCTATTTGCTACCACGTTAGGAGGAACGGGTTGCATTGGCTCGGAAAATTCCCATATTTAAGGTTAACAGACATTCATTAATTAATTTGAGCTCTGACAAGCTTCCAAAAATAATTTATGTTGGTCCTTATTTATCAGAGTTGTCGTGTTCAAACAGGAACACGAAATGCAGCGGAATAGATAAACGTCTCTTACACTTATGTTTTTGAAGATTATTTAAGCACAAGGAATGATTAAGGTTTCTTCACAGTTATACACTAGCAATATGATTGCTAGGTTTGAAATCACTTGCGTAATAAAATAGTAAATGAACACAGTATTTATGGTGGTTCGATCCAAACAGATCTACGTCCACTCCTTAGCCGAACCGCTAAGAATTTCACTAAGAAAGTATACGAAATACAAGGAATTACCGAACACTTGCGGTAGGCGGTGAACCTTCGAATCCGGCCACGGCAAGGCTATCCTCCATTACTTCGTTTTTCTCAGACCACAGCTACGGCCAAGTCAAGGGCTAAACCTTCGTGTAACTTGTCATTCGCTGTCGGGAAGCTTTTATAGTTTGCTTCTGAACTTTTTAGGTTTGCGGCTACAGCCCGTCAGAGTCAATCCTTTTCTGAAATGACTGTTGGATTTTCCTAGGATGAAAGGTATCCCATTGATTGAAGATTCTCAACCGAAGTTAAGGAATCTCTAAAAAGAAGTGTCAGATATTCAATGGAAGACACTCCTGGTTGTTGAGAACTTTGAATTATCTTTTTTCTCGTGCTCTCAACAGACTACTTTTCACTTGTTCGCTTTGTCAAAGGAATCTCTCACTTAGGATGTTTGCGAATGTCTGTAGTGATTGAAGCAGTAGTGATTTCTCACTTTTGGACTTGTCTTTTATACTTGGAGATTCAAACTTTGAATCTCCATACCCGTTAGACAAAACGGTTCCTTCGTCCAAGAATGGTTTCACTTTTCCAGTTGCTTTTGGCGTCGTTCAGTATTTTCCGAACTACTTCGGGAAAGCTTTGTCCTTTGTGTGTACTTCTTGTCAGAACGGGAGTATAGCTTTTGTTGATAGCTATTTCACCTTGCTAAGCAACCTTAGAGCCATCTGCTAGGCCTTTTGATTGCGAAGCCTTTTCTAACTATCTGTTTTTGCTGGAATCTGACTGTTGACGCATCAGCAGGATTTAGTACTTGATTCCTTTGAAATGCTCCAGTAGATGCTGACTCCTTCAGCATTCAGCTACAACTTGTCCAATAGCATATTCTCGTACTTAGACATTCTGCTAATCTTCTTCCGTCTGCTAAGAGGATACTTCTTAGCAGTCTCTTCTTTTAGCATATGATTGTTAACGCCTTAGCAAACATTCTCTTTAGCATTCTCTGATGTCTGCTGGATGTGCTTCTAGCAACCTATTCTATTAAAACTCAATATTCACCCTATACAGGACATTACAGGAGTTGCTAGTCTATGCTAGATTTCGGCAATGATCGACCAAATGCTAATGCTTTGATTCAACAAAACCTATTACAAAATTTGTTCTAAGGGGAGAATTACAAATTAATTCCCAACAATTTCCCCCTTCTCGGTGCGATCAAAGCCTACTATCGATTGCTGAGACTCAGTAGATAAAGATCTGAGGATTAAAATATTTTATCTAGACAAACTATCTCGGAATTCATCCATTTAAAGTCTCTAGCAGAGTGATTGGTTTTAAATAGAATTCCCCCTCAAAATGTGCAGGGAAAATTATTTAACAATCCATAAATGTTGCAAGCATGATGTGCTATAAATCCTAGAATCTTTAAGAATAGCAAACATTTACCAATCAATCATCATAACAACCAGATTCAAATTTTGTTGAATACACGAAGAGTGTATATCAACTGATGTATGCACACGGAAAATCAGAAGTGGACAGTGAGATTTTGTCACGAATCTGATGATTTCATATAAATTTTTGAAAATCTGAGTACAATGAAATCATTTAAAGACAAAACATAGAAACAGAGGCAAAACAGAAACAGAAACAGAAACAGAGGCCAAATAGGAAGTGATCAAGAGATAAACGACCTTAGTTTTGGGCATCAGGTGGAGTTTTTGGCTTCTCAAGATCATCGACCCTTTTCATTGTCAAGGCCATGAGTTTCTCCATCCGAGCTTGATGGTCTGCTCTCTGCTTATATTCTAACTCCATTCTCCTTTCTAGCATGGCTTGTAGGAATTCCCTTTCCTTTCGCGCCAGCTCTTCTTTCTCTGCTTTAACCATAGCCTCCTCAGCAATCCGTTGATCTTCCCCCTCTTTGAACGCAGCCAAAACAGAGGTGGAAAAGGACTTATGCTCATCAAGATCAACTTGGAGAGTGACCACATTTGTTTGTACGGTCGAGACGAATTCTTCCACATGTGTGATCCTCTCTTTCACCTGGCCAACCGTTTGTTGAACTTCAATGATAGAGGTGTGAACTTCAGAGACCGTTCCTCGGACGTCAGCAATCTCCTTTCGAACTTCTTCATCTCTTTTGGCTTGATGAATGTCACGCTGATGCAACGCTGTGTTGATCAGAGATGCCACATATGACTGGAGATCAACTTGTACAGGCTCAGCAGCAATGGGGGTATCAGGTATGACCAGTTCAGTCCCTGTTTGTACGATAGTACACGCACCATCTCCACCGTCTATTATCATCGCAGCTGATTCTGAGACTAAGAGTTCCCGACCTTGAATGTTTGCTTCCTCCATTCCTGAGTCAACAGGATCAGTTGCAGCTTCTTCGATCACAATTGCCATCTGATTACTCACCACAGCCTGATATGAATCCAGAGCAGAGTCAGAAGTTCCTGGGGCTTGAATTAAGGCAGCAGCTTGGTTAAAAACTTTCTGAAATGTAACCATTTCAGTGAAGCGTAGTTGTTTGGCTTCTTCTTCCTTGGCCTGCTCAATGGCAACTATCTCCATGCTGCGTAAATGTATTTTCTCCTCGTATGCGGCTTTTCGTTGTTGATAGGTAACGACAGCACGCCTCTGACGCTTTGTTAACTGCATGTGTGCTGCAGAGCGTTCATCTAGAGCAAACTCTGAGGGGGGCAGCGACACGGATGCGGAAAAACGTCTGTGAGCACAAATGACCTTTAATCTCTCCAACACCTGTTTATCTGAGAATTGCTTCGTACATGGAGGTTGCTCCATCCAATCATTCGCCCAAGCTTCTTCTGAACGCCAAAAGTTCAAACCTTTCACGGCGATGATTATCATCCGTTCCTCAAAGCATAACTCATGTATTGTATAGTCATAAACTTTCCATCGCAAAAGCTCCTTTCCCAGTAGCTTGCCTTCATCGGTTGTTTCATCTATTTCAACATAAAACACCTTGGCAATGTCCCTCTTAACTTCTTCATTGACAAATGCCATGATCGCAACACCCCAATCATGAATATCAGCTTTTAATTTGTCATCATGGGAGACAGCTATACACCATTGAGAAACTCTCCTGGAGCGAAAGAGTTTTGCAGGCAATCCATGAAACGGAATCCTCAAAACCTCATTTTTGGCGGTGGGAAACTGTCGGAGAAACTTTGCATCAAATACTTCACTTGATTCATTTTCGGAATCAGATTCTGAAGAGCATGTGGAATCATCCAAGGCTCCAGCAGAAAATATTTCTTCCTCTATCTGCTCTTCTGCTTGAGTGTTGTCAGCACCCGCGACAAGTGTCTCCTGAGCAACAGAGGTTCCTTTAGCAGATTCCACTATCATACTCTGTTCAGCAACCGGTTCTTCAGCATGACTCGCGGCTACTGCTACAGTAGAAGATCTCTTAACAGGTGGTTGAGTTTCCTTTTCAGCGGAAGAACTCTTAGCAGAGACAGCGGGTTTTTGGTCTATTGTCCAGCACCTGATGATTCAGCATTCTTATCTCTGGGAGGTATGATATCCTCCACTCTCCGCGGCATGTCTGCTTCTGAGCTACTACTGTTGACAGATCCTCCAGTTGGTTCGCGAATTTGTACCTTTGTCCCTCTGGAATGCTCATGAGCATTGAATGCGCCAGAGTGAAGCATCTCAGTGAACTCAGCATCAGATAGAGCTTCTTCCTCGGGTACAATCGGTTCAGTTTGATCAACTTCTACAAGAATTAGCACACCTTCCTTTTCTTTTCCTTTAGAGACAGCAGCAGTTGCGTGTGTTATCTCTGCTGATTGCGCAGCACAGACCGTTGGTGCTGACTGCTCAGTAGCTTGCTTAGCTTGTCTCTCAACTTAGGTTTGCTTAACCTGTTCGAAGTTCATGTCTCTAGCATCAATGTTTATCTGCGCCATGGGTTTCTGAAATTGTTTCTTTTCGAGCCTCTTTAGTTCTTCATTTCTCTTTCTCTTTGTTTGTCGAACTCCTTTGAGACATTCGTCAAGACTCTTAGAGGACAGAGGAGTGTTGTCCTCCTTCTCCTTCTCAGCAGCTTGTTCAACAGAAGCTTTCTTCCTAGCTTCGTCGATTCCTGCATGTTGCTTTTCCGGTTCTTGTGAGTCAGCTGTCCTGAACAGACATTTTTGCATCCTCCTCCTCCCAGTGGTTGCAACATCTGTGTTCTGCTCTATTGGAATCGGTTGAGCAACCTGAGCCAGAAAGAGAGTCAATGGCTGAGGAGCTTCCTTGGACATGATTTCATTTATTTTATCATTTGGTAGATCACCAAGCTCCACTATCTTCTCAAGATGCTGGAAACATTGCTCTGTTTCAGCGTTCTTGGTCAGTACAGCCACTTCATCAACGGTCAGAGGAATGGCTTGCTGCAACACTTGCTCACCCAAAGAGCGTTCATCCACCTCTTTATCAGAAGTGGGCTTGTCAGTATCCACATTTTTCTTTCCAGTCAGCTTCTTCGGTTTCTTGAAATCTAGGGGGTTGGCTTCTTTCTTTGTTACGGGAATGAGGTCAGTAGACAGCAACTTCACGCCCTGATCAACTTTCTTATTGGTGAACAGCATCTCCAAATACTTGCTTATCTTCAAACCGAAATTGACATTTGAAGAAAATTTCCCATCAATGGACATGTGATCATTCTTCCGAGCATGCTCTGCCCATCGCTCAAAGAAGAATTCTGCCCAATTTCCTTTGACATTATCTGTCAGGGCCATCATCACGGCATACTTTTTGGCTGATAATTCGGAATATGATCCAGCATCGCACTGGAACATTTTAATCACCAATTCGGCCAAAATCATGAAATCTTCCTTTAAGGTGTTGATAGGAGTAGCAACCTTGAAGGTTATCACTTGCCCTTTTCTATCCTTTAATTCTCCAGGTTTCTTCCATAAGTTCCATCTTCTCTCCATCTCCGCGATATCGTTCACCTTGTATTGAGAAATCATTTCTCTATAATTTCGAAGGCCGAACATCTTCGCAAGAATCTTGGCACTGACTTCAATGATGTTGCCATAAACGGAGGTTTTGAAAGATTTCTTAGATTCGTCCATTACGACCCTGGCATAGAATTCAGATACCATATGGGGGTGAAAGTGTTCAGGTTCAGCAGAAAGATACTTTACCAACAGTTCAGAGTCGAGGATTTGCATGATCCATTCTGGGATGTGTTTTTTGGCAAGAGGTAGATACAGAATTCTATCCTTCATGATTTGAGCGAGACGTCTCTTCTCCTTCGTATGACCCGTCTGCTCTTTCTTCCGCGCTAAAATAACTACCTGGCCATAAGGAATGGAAGTATCTATGTCCTCCTTTTTTACAATGCCGGTGAAGCCTGGTGCATGTCTCTCATGCAATGGCGAAGCCGTAATGGGTGGGAATATAAAGGTAGGTGGTTGAAGTAAAGATGTAGATGAACTGGGTTCTGGGTTTTCGGTGGAAGGTGATTCAGGATTGGTAGCCATTGAAGTAGATTATGAATTTTCAGATGAGGATTTTGAGAGAAATTGGTGAGAATGTGTGAGAAATTCAGAGGGCTAGGGATTTGGATTTTCTGTGAAGTGAGGTAAATCGATTTGAAAGGGTATAAGTGACTGACTTGTAAGAATCTGACGGTTGGGGTCACTCGTCTTTTAAATGTAATCGACGGCTGGATTAAAAGTGGTGTGTCGTATGGATGTACACATTCCCACGAACTCGAGTACACATGATGTGGCATGTCCTGATTTGTCGTCATCGTCTGCGCGCAATAAATGCACCTCTCTTGAAATTCAAAATCATCCCGCGTCTGAGTGGCGGAGGTCAGCAGTCAGATACTTAGGCTTAATAGCGGGAAGCCCTAGTATCGAATAATAATTGCGGACTGCTGAGAAATACCACTCAATAGATAGTATTCGTACTCACTCTCTTCCAATAAAATATTCACGACTCCTCGTCTTCTGTTTATACTTGAGTGGTTCTGCTTCCGATTTGACATGCACTTTATGTGACGATTTCCTTCTCTGTACGACTGCTCGAGTCTCGAGAGACATGATGATCCGATGTGATCCTCCAAAAGAATACGTCTTGAGACTGTTCGTATTCCTCCTGGCATTTCTATTTTGTCTTTTACTTTCTGCTCTAAAGAAATTCGTTCTCTCTTCTGAAAGAAAATATGGATCTTGCTTCCACTCTTTACGTACCAAGGAATCAAGTCCTATGCGAATTTGGCTTATATATTAAGCATGAAGCAAACTACATAGTGGTTGAGACAGTAGTGTCCAACATTCACCATAATGGTCTCGGGAAATTCGTCTGTATCACTCCTCACTGCTTCCAGAGGATGCACTTGCAGAATTTCCTCTGATCATGCGATTCTGGGGAGGATGCAATTTATGGCGTCTTCCGGAATCAATTGATCAAATGGACTCCTAAGTCGTTCTCTTCTGACTTCGACCTTCCCCGGGGTCCATTATCTATCATGGATTATCTTGCGAAGGAGATAGCGCCAGAATGGACGGCATGGGAGAAATGGAGGGACTCTCCTCTGTTCGAATTTTCTCCTACTCCTTCTGCATATGGTTTTCAGACCAAGTACAGGGTCATTTTTCACATTGTCAGCGGCATGATCGTCGGTGACGATCCTCATGATATGACTTGTAATCGAGAGATATCGAAGGCAATCATGGCCTTCGACGATTAGGCGAAGGTAGATTGGGCGGCCTTCGTCTTCCAAGGTGTGCGGAGGTGTGTGCGGGGCTATCCAGATCAGCCTCTTCCTTATGGGATGCAACTTAGTTAGCTGCTCGAGCAGAGGTTTCCTGACCTTGCCACTGGCCCTTCCAACCTCAGGGGGACTGACTTCTACCCCTTCCGGCCCCATCCGCCGTATTAAATGCATATTTCCTTTACATCCCTTGTAATTTTACCGGCTTTTGTTTTTGTAACCGTATATGTATATATGAAATGTTAAGCATTTTCATTTCAAATGACTCGAAGTCTGAACATGCCATAATTTTGATCCTTAACAAACCAACTTTACTTCATCCATATACGTATGTAAAATATTGGTAACTTCTGATGGTGTTAGGTTGGAGCATAATTCCAAATGATTATCTCGGCTTACTGCTGAGTAGACTTTTAAAGATATCTTAGCAGAGTTTGAACCTCTGCTAGAGTCCTAGCAGTCTGAAAGTAATAATGAATACCTCGAGCCGATCGTTGATCTGACCATCAATCGTCACTGCTAAACTGATTGGACTTCCCATTCAAATATGAGGATCTCTCTCATTGCGACGCTTCGAATTCTGAGAGATAAATCATCATGATCTTTCAAAAGATTTTCCAACCATTCATAATTCCCAAGTAATAAATATTCTCTCTATAAATACCCTCCTTGCGATGAGCCTAAACACCACAAATTTCCTGATCTCCATACATCTCTAAAACTTCCTTCCCAAAACCTTTCTCAAAAAATGGATTCTCCCAGACAGGCTCTCGAAGTGTGCCGCAACCAGATTCTTCATGAGTCTGGTTTGTACGCATATTACGAAGATGACTACGCCATGGCTGAGAAGGTCATGGCGATGATGAACAGGTGCGGGTTGACACAGTTCGTCAGTGCCACCCCTTGCCACTATCATGGGGATCTCCTTCGGGAGTTCCTCAAGGACTGCATTGTTGAGGAGGGTGCTATTTATGGGTGCTTCCGTGGCAAACTCGTCCGTTGGTCTCCCGACTCCTTCTCTCGAGATTTTGGTCTTCCTAGGGGTTCAATCTCGATTTTAAACTATCGAACAGTAGAGGCGGCCACTGAATGGACATCGTGGCAGAAATGGCGACACTCTGCCTAGTTCAAGTTTTCCCCTTACGCTTCAGCTTCCGGTCTGCAGTCGCCATACTGGGTAATGTTCCGCATCGCCCACAACATGCTGCTGGGGGAAAATCTTGACGACCTCTCCTTCTCAAGGGAGGTATGGCAGGCCATGATGGCCATGGATGATGAGGTTGAGGCTGACTGGGCAGGCTTCATCTTTGAAGGCGTCCGAGACTGTGTTCAACTCTATCCTTCGGTGTCTCTGCTGAACGGGATGCAGCTCAGCTGACTGCTGGAGCAGAGCTTTCCTGAGATAGCAGAAGACCGATCTAGCCTTCTGGGAGCTGACTTCTTCCCGTGCAAGCCTCGTTCCCCCTACTGCTAAAAAAAATCAAACTAGTAGTTATTTATGCTATTCCCCTCCCCCTACTTGTTGATGTTTTTTTTATAAGTGACTGGTTTATTTTTAAGGAATGAAATGAACTTCCTCTTCAGTATTCGTGCATCTGAGCTTTATTTCATACACATATCTATCCGTAAGGCACATATTTTTATAACTTCGTCAATCCATCAAGATAACTTCCAGTAGATCCCCTTTCAAATAGGAGATACATAAAGTACATTAACCTTTAAAATCTGATCTACGACTTTGATCCTTGCTGAATAATCAACAGATGTCTGCTTAGCAGCCTCTTTACTAGCAGCTTTTCATGGTTGTAATTATCATAGCAAACATTTTCTCAGCAGAGGGATTCAGCACTCAATAGACTCATGCTATAAGAAATCCAATACGTTCAGAAAGAATGAGAGTGGCATCTCATTCATCCATGGCATCGTCTAACTCCATGAGACCTAATTTTATACATAATTCTTTGAATCTTATCTCGGCTAGAGGCTTGGTAAAGATGTCAGCAATCTGATCTTCAGTGCATATGTATCGAACATCAATGTCCTTCTTTTCTTGATGATCTCTGATGAAGTGGTGACGAATATCAATGTGCTTAGTCCTTGAATGATGGATTGGGTTCTTCGTGATGCACATGGCACTGTTGTTGTCGCAATAGATTGGCACGCATTCTGGAGTAATCCCATAGTCCTGTAATTGTTGCCTTATCCATAAAATCTGCGAGCAACAACTAGCAGTTGCTACGTACTCTGCTTCCGTAGTAGATGTAGCAACAGAGTGTTATTTCTTGCTAAACCAGCTGATTATCTTGTGTCCAAAAAATTGAAATGTGCCACTGGTGCTCTTTCTATCGATCTTACACCGTCCAAAGTCTGAATCCGAATATCCACTAAGTGCTAGACTATCGGATCTTGGATACCGAATTCCCAGGCCTTCTGTACATTTTAAATAGCGCACAATTCGCTTAGCAGTGTCCAGGTGAGTCTTCTTAGGACTTGCTTGATATCTCGCACATAAACCAACGGCATATGATATGTCTGGTGATAAGCTCATTATTTTACTCGCTTATCTATATTATTTTCTACTATTTTATGTAGTTTTATTGAGTTTATATATATATTCTATGCATGAGTCTATATTAGGTGGTATTATGCACATCTTGGTGTTTTTACAGGTTTTAGGCCTAAATTCACTTAAAAATCGTTCCAAAAGCACTGACGTGTAAGAGTAGCAGTGAAGAGTTCTTACACAAAGGGAATTCGGGCTATTGGCGCATGGCAATAGATGATGCTTTAAGTTAGCTCTCCAACGCAACTGGAATTGGGTCAATCGGAGTTCGGGAGAGGAAGTTATGGCCAAAACCGTGAGACCGCGCAGAAGGGGCGAGAGACCACATCGATCGATGCCAATCAGCATCGATCGACGCCGAAGAGATGGCCACGTCGATCGACGCCAATCAGCCACGATCGACGCGAGTCTGTCTGCTGCAGCGTAAATTTGATGAAAATCAGATTTATTCATATCTTTAGCCCTAGATTTGATAGGATACACATCCACCCCTATAAATACCTAATTAAATTCGACTTTTTGAGGAATGCAATCATATTTTTCAGTTTTAGAGTTTGGAGACTTGGGAAACTCGAAACCCTTTTATTTTGTTGTAAGTTCTTTATGTTTATGCAATTTAATATGTTTTCTTTTGGATTTCTATCTGCGATGAGTGGCTAGAAACCCTAGCGGGTTCTAGGGGTTGATATTATTATGGATGCATGTTAGGATTAATTAATTAGGTTCATGATTCCTGTGATTATTTTCTAATTCTAGATTAATTCAAGGACCAAGAGGTGACGATTAATTTAGATGTCTAGCTATTGATAGAAGGACCGAGAGGTGAATATTAATAGTGGGAATAGGAGTGCATGATACAATCTACACTATCCAAATAGATGTACTAGACTGTAGGAATTGAACTGATTTGCTTATCAGATTGACTAATTTGGTGTACTTTGAGACCGAGCGGAGATAGTCACTAATTAGTAATCTAGGTTATATTTGCCAAACAAGGAAATATAGCATTGTTGCAGTATTCCACCTGTTAAATTAATTGATTCCTACATGTTATCTATAATAAGAATTCTTCCCTAGAATCTGTGTTCCTTTAAATTTGCTTTCAAAACATCTTTAATTTTCTGCATTGTTTTCTTTACTTTTATAAAACCAAAACCTATTTTCTATTCACTCAAACAATAGATTTTAGAACCATAAATAGTACATAGGATAATTTCCCCACACAATTCCCCTGGATCGATAACCTTAGGGTTTACAAATTTATTTGCCACTGTTTCTATAATTAATCTGTAGATTTTACAGTGATCAAATTGGCGTCGTTGCCGGGGAATTGTTAGATTTTATTTTGTTACAAGTTCGTTCTATGATTTGCTGGATTGAGTTTTATTTTTCTATACATGTGCGTGTGTGAGTTTTTGTGTCTGCATTCCACGTCGATCGATGCCCCTTAGAATCGATCGACATCGATCACTTTGCTGCGTCGATCGACGGACACCTTATGTCGATCGATGCTGACCACTTTCTTGCATTGATCGATGTGACATCCACGTCGATTGACGTCGAACTGATATCTACCTATTTCCTGTGCAGGTGCATGAACACGCGAGCCAAAGGAAAAACACTCGAGGCCTTTGTCCCTGAAATTGAAGCAACCTGCAGGAAAATCAAAAAGAAAGGAAAAGAAAAACAGCGAGAGATGGCTGAGAATCCTGAAGCACCTCTGCAAAACATGACTCCCGAGGAGCAGAGGCAATTTGTGAATGAAGTACAGCAGCTGAGAGCACAACTGCAAGCAGCCCAGGCTACTTAGGCGGAACAAGCTGCAAGACTGGCAGAGTTGAACGATAGGCAAGTTGTGATCCCACAAAGGTCCATCTTGGATCGATTTCTTCCACAGCAAGCAGAGGCCAGATTCAGAGTTGGCATTGATGCCAACAACTTCGAGCTGCGCGCAGGCCTTATTCAGATGGTGCAGCAAAACCAGTTTGGGGGGAGAGCTGTAGAAGATCCATATACCCACCTCAACCAATTCATTGAGGTGTGTAACACTGTGAAGCAGAACTGAGTAACCCAGGATGTGATCAGGATGAGACTATTCTTCTTCTCACTCAGAGACGAGGCACGGTCTTGGTTTGCTGGACTGGATAAGAGTCAGATCGGGACATGGGAGGAGCTTCGAGCAGAGTTCCTTACCAACTAATTCCCACCGAGCCTGCTGCTGAAGAGGAAAGCTGCCATTACTACTTTCAAGCAGATGTATGATGAGTCACTCTACGAGGCCTGGAAGAGATACAAAGAGCTTCTACGACTCTGTCCTGGACATGGCAACGATTTGGAGATGCAAGTGTGCCATTTCTATGAGGGTTTGAATCCTCACATGAAGGAGTTGGTTGATACATCTGCTGGTGGTATACTGGTGAAGAAGAGTGGTGCAGAGAGCATGTGGTTGCTGGCAGACATGGCGCTGAATAGCCATCAGTGGCCGAACGATAGACAGATTCCGGTTAAAGCTGTGGAAGCCAAGCCAAAATTCGACGTGGTTGCGGAGGTGAAAAAGCTCCGGGAAGAGATTGAAAAATTGGGCACAACACAAGCTGCAACTGTTGCAGAGCCAAGCATGGCTATTGTTCCGGTGGAGGCCGATAACATCAACCGGGGTGCAAGCAGTTTGTCTGGAACTGCCGGGATGGAGGTGAACTACGTTGGTGGTGGTTATCACCATAACTACCGAGGCGATCAAGGGTATCACTACAACCATGGGCGATCTCACCCTGGTTTTTCTTATTCTAACCCTTTTGCTGCAGAACACCCTCCGTCTGGTTTTGATGTAGGTACTGGAGGAGAAATAATGGAAAGAAAGAAGTTTGTGCTGGAAGAGACGCTCGAGAAATTTATCAAGAGCTCAGACAATCGGTTTGGGAAAGTAGAAACCGAAGTGAAGGGGATGGCCGACCACATGCAGCTGATGACGAAACACCTTCAGATGATGGACACACAATTGAGCCAGATTGCCACCACACACGGCAACCAACACAAACCTAGACAACTTCCGAGCACAACGGAGGTGAACCAAGGGTTCAAAAAGACTGCAAGGCTGTCACTCTGAGGTCTGGGACGAGCTACAAAGGTCCCGAGATGGTTGTGAACAATTCTGGAGGCGAAAAGGAGCAAAACTGTGCAGGAGATAAATCCACATCGATCGAAGGACCTGCCACATCGATCGACGCAGAAGACAGAGCCACGTCGATCGACGCTACCCTGCATCGATTATTGTTAAAGCTGAAGTAGTCTGAAAGTCAACCTCCTCCTATACCATTCCCACAGCGGTTCGCAAAGCAGAAAGAGGGCGAGAAGTTCTCCAGATTTGTGGAGAATCTGATGAAGGTCAGCATCAACATCCCACTGATCGAAGCACTTAAAGAGATCCCGGGGTACATGAAGTACCTCCGGAAACTGATGAGTGGAAAGAAGCAGTTCGTGAAGAATAAGACGGTGAAGATCCACGAGCAGTGCAACCTGCTACTTCAAAAGCAGGTGCCCATCAAGAGAAGCGATCCAGGATGTTGCTCTATTCCGGTTGAGATTGGGGGACACACGTTCGAGAGAGTACTTTGCGATACTGGGGCCAGTATCAACCTGATGTCGTACTCCATCTACAAACGTCTCAACATTGGAGAGATGAGGCCCACGACAATCACCCTACAGATGGCTGCCCGGTCTGTGTCCCGCCCGAAAGGTATACTAGAGGATGTGCTCATTCGCGAGGGCTATCTCATTTTTCCTGCAGATTTTGTGGCGCACGAGATGAAGGAGGACGAGAACATGCCCATGATCTTGGGGTGTCAGTTTCTCGACACTAGCGCCGCTCTCATTGACTGTCGAGGCGGCGAGATCACAATCCAAGCAAACGACGAGAGAATCACCTTCGTGATCGACAAGAGCAAGAAAAAAGCGGAGTGCAATAGGGTCTCCACTACTGAAGAAGGAGATGAATCGGAAGAGGAAGAAGCAGCTGCCATTGAGTGGGAGCGAGGAAACGAAAGGGTAGAAGTGTCAACTACGCCTCCTTTTTTCTACCCTTACCACCATTATCAAAAAAATGGAAAGTTTACATGGTGGATGCCAAAGGCCGGCGAGTCTGGACCCGATCTCCCTGGCGGTGATTTGAGGTATCGTCGAGCTGCGACGTTAAATCAAGCACTTGTTGGGAGGTAACCCAACCTTTTCCGTAATTTCTTTTCAATTTTCATTTTTTTAAAATTTATTTCGAATTTCTTTCATTTTGCATTAACAGTTGTTCTGCAGTATTTAAAAAAAATTGAAAATTGGCTCGACGTCGATCGACGCAGCCTGGCATCGATCGACGCCGAGCAGCCCAGCGTGATACACTTCGATCCTCAGCAGGATCGGCAAGAAGGCTTCACGTCAATCGACATGAAGTGCCAGCTGCAACAATTCACGCCGAGCAATATCTGAAGACTCCGGGAGATAAAAAGTGGATGTCTGAAATCCACTACCAGGTATCGTTCCCTCTTTTGTCTGATTTTCAAACTTATTCCACACTTCGAGTTGGAAATAAGTTTGCGGGGATGTGGATAAGAGATGGAACGTTCTATCCTTTATTTATTTTGCTTTCTGCTTAAAAAAAATTTTAAGTTTTTATTCTATTTTGTGGGAAAATTTTTGAGTTTTGAAATAAACCGAATGAGATTGTGAGATTAGAATTGGTTGAGGGTTGAGTTTGTATTGATCGTGATTGTGGTTAGATGCCTATGAATGTAGAATACCGCATGATATGATTGATTTGACACTTATGCTTGCATGATGATTGAGCTGATTTGAAATTGACTGTGGAAGAAAACTTTTGAACCCTTGTGTGAGAAATTTGAGCCTTTATATCGTTTGATGTGAGATTCACATGTGTGTTTTTATTTCTCTAGAACTTGCCTATTTTTTGTGTTGAGACTGCATAGTGTGCACAAGTTTAGGAAATGATCTTAGGCCATCTTTGATAGTCCAATTCCCTAAACACTGTCCCTTCACATTGAATTTTCCCTAGTTAGCCACTTTTGAGCCTATACAAAATTTTTCTTTCCTTGTCTATGATATTAAGAAGAAGTATTAGTTTCGCTCTTGTCTTGAGTTGTGGTATATGGGGTGGAATGATTATGATATGGAGATAAGAAAATATAAATTAGTGGTGAAAAGATGTGTGAAAAAGAAGCTCAAAGAAATAATTAGAATTCTCATAAGCTCTCTGAAAAGAAAAGAATACAAAATTATCAAAAAGAGCATAAGAGATTCAAAATGAGCTAGAAAAAAAATGAAAAATGAGTTTGTTGAAAATATTAGGAGAAGGTTGGATGGTGAATAGAAGGTGGTTTGGATTGATTGAGGAAGTACAACTTGATTGATTTTAGTCACTTGGCCAAATTTTCCCTACCTTTCACAAAAAGCCTACATTACAACCTATTGAAAGTCCTTTTTGATTCTAGACTTGTGTGCACATTCTAGCAATGGAGATATTAGAAAATTTGCAAGCCTATGGTAGAAATTTCTTCATGCATGTTGTTGAGTACTTTCATCTATACCTTAAACATTTGAGAGTTGAGCGATACACTTCCCGTGAGTTCTTCCACTGTTGATGAATTTTCTGTCTCTTTCAAATTGCTTGTGTGTAGTGAATTTTTTATTCTTGACTGTGATGAATCTTGTGAGGCATTGCACTTTAATCGCATGATCTTTTGATTTCTTTCTTGCCTATTGATTGAGGACAATCAAACGTTCAAGTTTGGGGGGTTTGATAAGCTCATTATTTTACTCGCTTATCTATATTATTTTCTACTATTTTATGTAGTTTTATTGAGTTTATATATATATTCTATGCATGAGTCAATATTAGGTGGTATTATGCACATCTTGGTGTTTTTACAAGTTTTAGGCCTAAATTCACTTGAAAACCGTTCCGAAAGCAGTGATGTGTAAGAGTAGCAGTGAAGAGGTCTTCCACAAGGGGAATTCGGGCTATTGGCGCATGGCAATAGATGATGCTTTGAGTTAGATCTCCAACGCAACTGGAATCGGGTCAATCGGAGTTCGGGAGAGGAAGTTATGGCCAAAACCGTGAGACCGTGCAGAAGGGGCGAGAGACCACGTTGATCGACGCCGAAGAGATGGCCACGACGATCGACGCCAATCAGCCACGATCGACGCAAGTCTGTCTGCTGCAGCGGAAATTTGATGAAAATCGGATTTATTCATATCTTTAGCCCTAGATTTGATAGGATACACATCCACCCCTATAAATACCTAATTAAATTCGACTTTTTGAGGAATGCAATCATATTTTTCAGTTTTAGAGTTTGGAGACTTGGGAAACATGAAACTTTTTTATTTTCCTGTAAGTTCTTTATGTTTATGCAATTTAATATGTTTTCTTTTGGATTTCTATCTGCGATGAGTGGCTAGAAACCCTAGCGGGTTCTAGGGATTGATATTATTATGGATGCATGTTAGGATTAATTAATTAGGTTCATGATTCCTGTGATTATTTTCTAATTCTAGATTAATTCAAGGACCGAGAGGTGATGATTGATTTAGATGTCTAGCTATTGATAGAAGGACCAAGAGGTGAATATTAATAGTGGGAATAGGAGTGCATGATACAATCTACACTATCCAAACAGATGTACTTGACTGTAGGAATTGAACTGATTTGCTTATCAGATTGACTAATTTGGTGTATTTTGAGACCGAGCGGAGATAGTCACTAATTATTAATCTAGGTTATATTTGCCAAACAAGGAAATATAGCATTGTTGCAGTATTCCACCTGTTAAATTAATTGATTCCTACATGTTATCCATAATAAGAATTCTTCCCTAGAATCTGTGTTCCTTTAAATTTGCTTTCAAAACATCTTTAATTTTCTGCATTGTTTTCTTTACTTTTATAAAACCAAAACCTATTTTCTATTCACTCAAACAATAGATTTTAGAACCATATAGTACATAGGATAATTTCCCCACACAATTCCCCTGGATCGATAACCTTAGGGTTTACAAATTTATTTGCCACTGTTTCTATAATTAATCTGTAGATTTTACAGTGATCATCTGGTCTGCTTGCCGTGAGGTATAGCAACGAACCAATTATACCTCTGTAGAGAGTGGGATTCACCTCTTCTCCTTCCTTCTCGAGAGCGGCAATGCACGTGGTGCTGATTGGAATTCTTAAGCTCTTAGTCTTCTCTGGACAATACTTCGCAATTAAATTGTGAGTATATTTCTTCTGATGGATAAAGATTCCTTCGCTTAACTAATGGACTTGCAGTCCGAGAAAGTATGATATCTTTCCCATCATAATCATTTGAAAGTTGCTAGTCATGAGCTTAGAAAACTTATCACAAAGACCTTGATTTTTTTATCCGAAAATTATGTCATCGACATATATTTGGACTAGCAAAATACTTCCTCCATCTTCGATACAAAAGAGGGTTTGATCAATCCTCCCTCTCTTAAATCCATTTTCTAGCAGGAACTTAGATAGAGTTCCATACCATGCTCTTGGTGCTTGCTTCAATCCGTACAGGGCTTTCCTGAGTCTATAGACTTGGTTTCCCTGCTCGAAGCCTGGTGGTTGCTCAACATAGACTTCCTCCTTGAGCTCACCATTTAGAAAAGCACTTTTCACATCCATTTGCATCACAGCAAATTCATGATATGCAGCATACGCGAGGAATAATCTGATTGCCTCCAGCCTTGCTACTGGAGCAAACGTCTCATCATAGTCTATTCCTTCACATTGCCTGTATCCTTTGGCTACGAGACGTGCCTTATTTCTGACCACTAAGCCTGTCTCGTCCTTCTTGTTTTTGAACACCCACTTAGTGCCTATAACACTTTGGTGCTCTGGTCTATCTACTAGTTCCCACACGTTGTTACGTGTGAACTCAGCAAGCTCCTCTTGCATAGCATTCACCCAATCTGGATCTAGTAGAGCTTCTTCAACCTTCTTGGGTTCTTCACTAGATATGTAGCAGGCTATCATTGCATTCCCTTGTCTCATCAGAATGGGATCATTGACATCTCCAAGAACATCTTCTAGAGGATGAGCACGTAGCCACGCAGGTCTTATACGTGCTGGAACTTCAGCATCTGTTCCTCCTTCTTGATTGTTGTCTGCTAGAATATTTCCTTCGTCATTCGCCTGGTGCTCAGCATCAGGAATGTCAGTATCTCATTCACCATTATCTGGGACTTCTTCAGCAACCGGAACTTCTGCTACAGGATCTTCATGAACATGGGCTTCTTCGGCAGGTACTTCAGCAGCTGGAATCTCAGCAGCCGGCACCTCAGGAATTGGAATCTCAGCAGCTCCTCTGCCAAGATCTTCAGCAGTGCCCACATCGTCTTGATCATCAAGAATTCCCGATATATCCAAGTTGCCATTCAGATAAATTGGTGAAGTGGCCTCAGCATGATCATTAGCATCATTGGCCTGATCAGCAGTCTGGTCACCTACTGAGTGCGTCGTTGTTGGATTAACATCATTCATTGACCTAGTCGGATCAATACTCATATTTTCGAAAGAATTCAAGATTGATTGACCATGGACATCATTGGTCTCATGATTGCTATCCCTTTTATCTTTGATAACCCTGCGCACTAAAGTAGACTCATCAAAAATAACATTGCATGTTATTTCCACAAGTTGAGTTGTCTTATTTAACACTCGATAGCCTTTGTGAGAAGGGTGTCCATATCCCAGGAAAACACCTTCAGTAGATTTTGGCGAAAAAGTTTTAAGTTACGACTTCCCATTGTTATGGATATAACATGTCGAACTGAAAGCACGAAGATGAGTGATTGAAGGCTTACGACCATTGTACACTTCATAAGGAGTTTTGTTGAATCTGCCATTGATAGCGCTCCTATTCTGAGTGTAACATGCGGTCATCACTGCTTCTCCCCAATACTTTCCACTTAAGCCAGAGTCAGCAAGCATGGTCCGCACGACTTCTTTCAAAGTCCTATTCCTTCGCTCTGCTAACCCATTCTGCTGGGGAGTCCTAGCAGCGGACTTCTCATGATTGATACCGGCTTCCGCGCAAAAATCCATCAAGATTCCATTGCAAAATTCAGTTCCATTGTCTGATCTGATTCTCTTCACCGTGACCTCTTTGCTATTTTGTTCTTTAAGAATCAGCTCTGGTAGTAGGATCTTGACTTCATCCTTGGTCCTTAGCAATCGAACCCATGTGTACCTGGAGAAGTCATCAACAACCACAAGTGTATAGACTTTCTTGCTTACAGTGGATGGTGTGACTGGTCCGAATAAATCCATGTGCAGGAGCTCAAGGATCCTTCCTGATGTAGCCTTCTCTGGGTTTGATTTGAACGAGGCTTTGGTCTGTTTTCCTTGTTGGCAGGCTTTGCATACACCTTCCTTCCGGAAAGTCTCAGCAAGCAGACCTACAACAAGTTTGTTCTTGGCAAGATGGTTAATAGTTTTAAAATTAAGATGATTCAACCTCTTGTGCCATAACCATGTTGTCTCCTCTTTGTTCAATGCTAGGAAGCATGAGTGTTGTTGATCGCTCTGCCAATCAACAACGTATAGGCCACCCTTACGGATGCCTCTTAGCTTCACTTCTCCTGTAACATTGTCAACAATAGAGCAACCAGAATTGACAAATGATACAGTATACCCATTTTTGCATAATTGGCTAATGCTAAGTAAGTTGTGTATGAGGTTGGAGATGAGAGCTACGTTGACAATCCTTAAGCCATTGCGCTCAATGCACCCTCTTCCAACAACTCTCCCTTCACTATTGTCTTCGAATTTGACTTTGGGGCCATAAAGGAATCTTTGTATATCTGAGAATAGTTCCTCATTCCCCGTCATATGTGCGGAACAACCGCTGTCAAGGATCCACTCATTTGATATGCTGGACGTTTTAGCACTCGGATCCTGTTCCTGCAACACAATTGATCAAGTTTATTTAGGTACCCATTTAGCGTCGGGTCCTGCAGGATTAGCGTGGATCAAAGTTCCTTTCGGAACCCACATCTTGGTGATTTTCAAGCTTTTCTTCTTGATCTCACCTTTCACCACTCTCTCGACCTTAGGTTTAGCATGTTTAACATTGTTATATCTAGGTGTAGTGGTGTGTTTACCCTTCCTTGCTATTTGAAATATGAAAGAATTGAGCTCAGGCTTTACATAGATATTTCTCCTATGTAGTGTGTTCTGCTGATATATAGGTCTTACAGCATTGTAATGAGCTGGCTTTCCCTTGTGAAAGATAGGATTTGCTGTCATTGTGTTGGAAACAAAACACTCAGCAATCATTGATCTTGATGAATATGGTTCAGCATATGCTCTTGGATTCCTCTGCTGAGGTCCAGCAGATACATGCTTGGTATTCATTCTTTGGTTCATCGGCTGAGACTTAGCAGATTCATGCATAGCATTCATCCTTGGGTTCCTCTGCTGAGGTCCAGTAGATGTATGCTTAGTAGATCCTGAATGAGACCTCTGCTGAGATCTAACAAACGAATACTTAGCAGTCTCTGAGGTAGACCTCTGCTGAGATCCAACAGACGCATTCTGCGGATGTCCATTCTTCTGCTCAGCAATTGGCTTAGCATTTGAAGATTCAGCAGTGATAATTCCTTTTCCTTTGTTAGCAATAATAGTTCCAGCAGAAACAAATAGAATTGATTTCTGCTTAGAAGGCGTTGCTTTTTCAAAATATCCAAGCCCTAAACCAGATCGATCATTATGATGTCTCTGTTGGCTTACAATGACATTTAAAACTGCCCTGCTGGATGTGTATGTACAAATGCAATTTTCTTTGGGTTTGCTTTTCAAGGTAAGATTCTCCTTTTCAAGATTTTGAAATTTCTCAAACAATTCGGAGTAATCAGCTTTGAGTTTTGAAAATTCCTCACTTTCAGACCTTAGTCTTTCAACTTCCTCGGTCAAAGATGTTATTTCCAATTTTAGTGAGGTGTTCTCCCCAACGATAGCATTCTTGATTTCATACATTTTGGAGAATTCTACATTTAGTTTCGTGAGATAGACTTCCTCAGAATCTAAAGAGAATTCCTCCGACTCTTCAACAGTTGCAAAGCTAAGAATGCTTGTAGATAGTACCTCATTATTATCGACTGCTAGAGCCGATTTAGCATTCTGTTCAGCATCAATATCAGCTTCAGCAAACTGATCATCCACAATATTGGCCATCAGAACTAGCATGGCTTCTTCATCATCTTCTTCTGAAGAGAGGTAATATTCTTCATCATTCTCAGGAATGTCATGTGCCTCTGTCCTCGTCAGCTGCGCCCTGGTGACTGCTTTAACAACACGTCTTTCAAATCTTTGCTTCAAACGCTCCCTTTCTTCTTTGCTGACTTTCGAGCATTCATGCTTTAAATGATCTAGCGAACCACATTCAAAGCACGTCCTAGGCTTTCGCTCTGCTGGTGACGCTGGAGCAGATCTCTCTTGATTATGAAAGGGCTTCTTCATCTTGTACTTGTTGAAGTCCTTCTTAGCAAAGTACGCTAGATCCTCAGAGTTAGCAGCGAGAGTCGATGAAGCTCGTGCTACGGCCGCTTCATTCTTTTTCGATTGTTGTATGATAAACTTTTGAGTTTTAAGTTGAGCAAATACCTCGGATGTGGACATGCTGCTGAGGTCTTTCTCACTCAAGCTCGTCATCTTTGCAAACCAGTCATCCCTAGGATGTAGTTTAGAGATGATCTTGTTGTTCATCTCCCCATTTTCATATTTTTTGCCCAGATTACGAAGCTCTCCTATAATGGTATTGAATCGTTCTTCCATGTTTTGTATAGATTAACCTGCAATCATAGAGAAGGATTCATATTTGTCAACAGCTACCTGTAACTTGTTACGCTTCATCTGGTCTGTTTCTTGGGAGGATTCGCAGACATAGTCCCACATTTCTTTGGCAGTATCAAAATCAAAAGCTTTATCAGCCATCAACTTTGGTAAAGAGTCATAGATTAGCTTCTTTGCCAAATGTTCCAACTGGGCTCTCTTTTTGTCCTCGGTTGTGTACTCGTCATAAGGCTTTGGAACCATTTGGGATCTTGGTTCTTCTCCATCAGCAGCAGGTGGTCCTACAAAAGTGTTAGCTTTTATAATTTTTATTGGACCTCTCTCGAGTACATCTGCCATTTCAAGATGTATGCTTTGAAGCTGTATAAGAGCAAACTTCTTCCATGACTTGAAGTTCTCCTTTATAAACTTCCCAAGTGTGTGGTTCAACATTTTGTTCACGCTTTAAATAACTTCCTGAGCTAGACAAACACAATAAAATAGTAACAGTGCAAGGAAAGGATAGATCTGGTCTTAAGCGACTCAGAAGCAGTCAGTTTTTGAACCTCGCTCTAATACCACTTGTTGGTCCTTATTTATCAGAGTCGTCGTGTTCAAACAGGAACACGAAATGCAGTGGAATAGATAAACATCTCTTACACTTATGTTTTTGAACATTATTTAAGCTCAAGGAATGATTAAGGTTTCTTCACAGTTATATACTAGCAATATGATTGCTAGGTTTGAAATCACTTGCGTAATAAAATAGTAAATGAACACAGTATTTATAGTGGTTCGATCCAAACAGATCTACGTCCACTCCTTAGCCAAAATGCTAAGAATTTCACTAAGAAAGTATACGAAATACAAGGAATCGCCGAACACTTGCGGTAGGCGATGAACCTTCGAATCCGGCCACGACAAGGCTATCCTCCGTTACTTCATTTTTTTCAGACCACAGCTATGGCCAAGTCAAGGGCTAAACCTTCGTGTAACTTGTCTTTCGCTGTCGGGAAGCTTTTATAGTTTGCTTCTGAACTTTTCAGGTTTGAGGCTACAGCCCGTCAGAGTCAATCCTTTTCAGAAATGACTGTTGGATCTTCCTAGAATAGAAGGTATCCCAATGATTGAAGATTCTCAACCAAAGTTAAGGAATCTCTAAAAAGAAGTGTCAGATATTCAATGGAAGACACTCCTGGTTGTTGAGAACTTTGAATGCTCTTTTTTCTCGTGCTCTCAACTGACTACTTTTCACTTGTTCGCTTTGTCAAAGGAATCTCTCACTTAGGATGTTTGCGAATGTCTGTAGTGATTGAAGCAGTAGTGATTTCTCACTTTTGGACTTGTCTTTTATACTTGGAGATTCAAACTTTGAATCTCCATACCCGTTAGACACAATGGTTCCTTCGTCCAAGAATGGTTTCACTTTTCCAGTTGCTTTTGGCGTCGTTCAGTACTTTTCGAACTACTTCGGGAAAGCTTTGTCCTTTGTGTGTACTTCTTGTCAGAACGGGAGCATAGCTTTTGTTGATAGCTATTTCACCTTGCTAAGCAACCTTAGAGCCATCTGCTAGGCTTTTTGATTGCTAAGCCTTTTCTAGCGATCTACTTTTGCTGGAATCTGACTGTTGACGCATCAGCAGGATTTAGTACTTGATTCCTTTGAAATGTTCCAGCAGATGTTGACTCCTTCAGCATTCAGCTACAACTTGTCCGATAGCAGATTCTCGTACTTAGACATTCTGCTAATCTTCTTTTGTCTGCTAAGAGGATACTTCTTAGCAGTCTCTTCTTTTAGCATATGATTGCTAACGCCTTAGCAAACATTCTCTTTAGCATTCTCTGATGTCTGCTGGATGTGCTTCTAGCAACCTATTCTATTACAACTCAATATTCACCCTATACAGGACATTACAGGAGTTGCTAGTCTATGCTAGAGTTCGACAATGATCGACCAAATGCTAAGGCTTTGATTCAACAAAACCTATTACAAAATTTGATCCTAAGGGGAGAATTACAAGTTAATTCCCAACAATTTACATCTTTTATTCCTTAATCAATCCACTCAACCATTTTCCCTTATGCTTGAACTTAATCAGCTTGAAGGACTTAGCATAACGAACATATTGAGTTGTTCAGGGAATGTCATCATCCTATACTGGATATGGTTACCTAGTTCCAGTAACAGACAGTCATACAAGATTGCTACCACCCAAGATACAGATATACAAGTTCGATAAGATCTTTCCACTATAGTATCTCAAAGTGACACACAAATCTGTGTATACTTACGTACCTTCATTTAGGCCTAAAATTACATCGAGCATCAAGATCAAGATTCTTTTAATGTCAGATAAAAGAATCGATCTTCCTTAGGACCTATCAATGCGTACCGTACACGCCCGACAAACTAAGCAACCAAGATAAGTTTCTTATTACCGCTTTTGCTGTAGCTTATATCGACGCTCTATCCTGGGACTGTCCCAATAATGATACCTCGCTACGTTAACCAATCCATACGATCTTTTGTGATCTACTACACACCATATGATCTCCCTATCGACGAGATAATAGGATACTTGCATTTTTAGGAATTAGTCTACAATAGGCGACGTGAATCGCATTTATTTCTTGGCCCTATATTCAATTTATGAAATATCAAAATAAATTTTATGACAAACAGTAAATTCCCTATGCATGCTCCTATTTAATTTAATGTGTAGATTCAAGGAATACCTCAACTCCTGTGGATGGAATAACGGTAGTAGATGGTTGATTGTTTTCCTATAGATTCGATCTTCTGATCTATTCTCTTGATCGATCCAAAATTTTGTTAAGGATGTGCTACCGGATTGAAACTTCACTGGAGGAACTTGATTTCTCATTTTTCTCTCTATTGCAGTCGGCCACCCACTCCTCTACCTCTCTCTAGGATTTCAATTTCGTTAGACTGTAAACTTCAAACTTATGTGGGAAGTGAGAGAACTGATCTATTTATAGATCTGGAGAATAGGCTATTAGGGTTTAATAAACCCTAATGGGCTCCGAGCATTATTGGGCCAGACTAGGGACCAAATGAAAATAATAAAATGGGCCTCCTATTAATTAATTCCATGTTCA
Organism: Plectranthus barbatus; assembly: GCA_026898455.1. Classification (NCBI taxonomy): domain Eukaryota; kingdom Viridiplantae; phylum Streptophyta; class Magnoliopsida; order Lamiales; family Lamiaceae; genus Plectranthus; species Plectranthus barbatus. The sequence goes on from JAPKLW010003299.1 coordinate 36,071, forward strand.
ACCGAGAACATAATTAATTAATAAATATTAATTCATGTCACCCGAGAATAAATGCTGACCTACTCCTTTATTACCACATTACCAGAAACTATCTCAGCTTTGATAACTGTTTATATCTTGCTCGGTCGAACAATCTATATGAATTTTTGTGATCTCTTACACAGTATATGATCTCCCTATCAATGAGATAACTGGATGTGTTTGTTCGCATTGTATGATTGTTAATTCAGACAGGAGTTGTTTATTACAAGTCATTAATGATTACCAGTATATCAAACATAACATTTCCCAATATACTAATCATAATGCTTTTATGTATACAATTCCAACAGCATTTGCAACATATGTTAGTTAATTCAAATAAGGGATAAACATACAATATTAATGATTCCCCGTATATTAACCAATATCTCTTGTACATAATATACTAATCACAATACTTTCAGTATACAATTTTATCAATTAATGAGCCCAATGAGCCGAGCATGGGGGGCTCCTTACTTAATTTATTGCAATGTCTAATGCCAAGACGACTAAGATAGAGGGGGAGATTTTGGAGTTGCAGTCTAGCTTGGGTGAGATGCGAAAGCACATGAAGCAGATTGATACTTAGATTTCCCATATTGCAAATGTGATTGGCAACCAGCACACCCCTAGACAGTTTCCTAGTAATACTGAGGTGAATCCAAAGGGTAATTGCAATGTCATTACCACTCATAGTGGCAAATCATTTTAAGGTTCATCCATTTCACTGGAAATGAGAACTGAGAATAATGTGAAAGCTTCATATGATATTGAGTCAGCTAGTGTTACTGTGTAACCTGAAGTTGCACAGTCTGATGATGTTCTTCTTGAAGAAGAACAAGTGGAAAAGAAAAAAGGGCCCTTATCCTGAAGATAGTGCCGAACCGGCAATATCAGTCTTTGTTCCCTTCCCATAGAGGTTCGCCAAGAAGTAGAAAGATAAGAGATATAAGAGGTTTCTCGAGCATACGAAGAAAATTCACATTAATTTACCTCTTATTGAAGTTGTGCAGGAAATACCTGGGTATATGAAGTTTCTGAAAGACATGGAGACCCAGAAGAAACTGTTTGGAGCATTCTAAACAGTTAATTTGTTTGAGGAATGTAGTGCTATAATTCATATAAAGATGTCAGTTAAAATGAAGGATCCTGGTTGTTTCTCAAATACTTGCATAATTGGGGGATAGACTTTTGAAAAGGTTCATTGTCATTTGGGGCCAACATTAATCTCATGCCTCTTTTTATCTTCAAGAGGCTACAGACTGAAGATATCAAGCCTACTACCATCAAGCTTCGAATGGCAGATAGATCAGTGAACTATCCCTAGGGGATAGTTGAGGATGTTTGGTCAGTTTGTCTTTCCCACTGATTTTGTAGTTCTGGATATGGAGGAGGATAGGATCCCACCGATACTTAGGAAACCATTCCTGAATACTGTGGATGCCTTTATCAATGTTAAGAGAGAAGAGATAAGTCTGAGAGTAAATGATGAGAAGGTTACATTTTCCATCGACAAGGCAATGGAGAGGCACGACTCTAACATGTACTTCGAGGAGTGCGATATGATCCAGGTTATGTATCCTTTTGAATCTTATTTAATTGTATCTGGTTCTTTAGATTATGGTGTTCAAGACTCTGTCTATTCTTGCGATGATCTATATGATGCTTGTGATGAGTTGCTAGAGTTTGTTCTAGCCTTTGATAGGAGAATTTAAATTTTCAAAAGTTGAGGAGTGCTGAAGAAAAGGAGGAAGCCCGTAAGAAGAGTCTGATAGAGGAGATGAAGAAGAAGCCACCAGTTTGGAGCTGAAGTCGTTATCGGATCATCTGAGATATGCATATCTAGGATGTAATGAAACATATCTGGTAATTGTATCTACTAGTCTTTCTTCTATTCAGTTAGAGAGGTTGTTGAGAGTTTTGAGAGACCACCAAACTGTTATTAGTCATTATCTGACATCAAGGATATTAGCTCTTCTATTTGTATGCACGTGATTTTACTTGAGGATGGGTATAAACCGAAGGTGCAAGTGCAGCAATAGTTGAACCCCATTATGCAAGAGGTTGTGCGGAAGGAAGTACTCATATTGTTGGATTTTTTCATGATTTATGCCATCTCAGATAGTGAGTGGGTGAGTCCTACTCGGGTGGTAACTGCAATAGAGGAGAAGAGATGTCTTAAGCTTATAGAGCTTGAAGAATTTTGGAATGAGGCTTATGAGAGTTCAAGGTTGTGCAATGAGCGTGTACAGAAATTTCATGATCAACACATCAGAAGCCGTGACTTTGCACCCAGTGATCAGGTGTTAGTTTTTAACTCTCGTTTATGTCTATTTTGAGGAAAACTAAAGTCTAGGTGTACTGATCCTTATTGCATTGAGAAGGGAAATTCTAAAGGCACGACAACACCATCGATTTTCTTGGTACTGATGGAAATATTTTTACAGTTAATGGTCAATGTGTCAAAAAATATTTCCTCTTTGATTCAGTGTCGAATGACTGTCAAATTGCTTTGATTGATCCATAAGTTGTTTTTCTTTTGTGTCTAGCTATAGATAATAAATAAAGTGCTTGTTGAGAGGCAATCTAATTTTTACCAATTTTTAGTTGTTTAATTTTCGTGTCTTATGTCCTTTATTATGCCTAGAGCTCATGTATTTTTTTAAGTTCATTGAGTGCAGAAAAAGTTAGGAAAAAGAGTTAGGATCTCGTGGAAAAACAAACTCGGTGACTTACTATGCAGAAACAGTTGTTGCCGAAATTAACCAACGGATCGCCGAGTATGTTTAACAATTCAAAATCAACCAATGGGTCGCCGTGTTTTCTGCACAGGAGTATGGTGAATAGAAAATTTCTCGAATTTTCAAACAAAAATAGAAAATCCTCAATTTCTATAGTTTCTGCACAAGAATATCAGCAGGCCAACTTGGAGCAACAGTCGGCTAAGTGGTAGAGACAACACGAGGTAGAGGAGCAGATGTGTCAGTTCGTGGCCCGCTGCCCTCAGTATTAGCCACTGCCCTAGCGAGGAGTGACAAGGTTTCACACACATCTCTTTGATCTTTTCCCCACAAACTTATTTTTTACTTTGTATTGAATAAGTTTGGAGGAGGGGGATGTGATCAGCGATGTGTGTTTCTACCTTTATCTTCTCTTATTTTGATTTGATTCGTTGCACTGTTTATACTAACTTTATTTATTGCACTAGTTGATTAGTTTTTACTATTTTATTTACTTTTTAGTTGGATTGTACTCAAAACTCTATCATCTTTTTAGCATTCAACTGGGAATGAAATGGATTGGTGGATTGATTATATTTGCATTTTATTGATCAATGCTCATGATGACAACTCTTTCTTTCTCATGAAACTTACATTGATGACTTACAATATGAGTTGATAAGGTGCATATTTTTTTGGAATTCATTTTGACCTCTAGGATTTGTTTTAGCCTGTGACAATTTGAACATGTGTTCGGAGTATGTCATAGTACACATTGCTTCTACAACTTGCTTTGGATTCTGTCTCGAAGTCATAGATGTGTGCCATGAAATTAGAAATGATCTTAGGCCATCATTTCATAGTCTCATTAAACCCAAACACTAACATGTCACATAATCTCTTGTTAGCCCATTGAGCCTATTAAGTCTTTTATTTGTGAACAAGTTGATATGAGGTTTGGAAGGAGTAATATGGGTACCTATTTTTGTAGGCGTAAGAATATAGTAGTATTACAGGAGAGCATAGTATAAATCCTTTTAATGGACAATATATAAAAAATAAAAGAAAAAGAAAAAAAAACAGATGAACATTAGTGAGTTAGTTTGGCAAAATGTCTCAGTTTATATTATAGTACATAAAAAAAAATGTGAGTTATTTAAGTACATAAATAAATAAACAAGTGCTGGTATGTGATGAGGAGTTATATGAAGTTAATGAAGTTATAAGGATGAATACTTTTAGTCACTTAACAAAAATATCATGTTATTATTTAAGGATGTGTTATCAAATAATTACTACCCTATTCCTAAAATCTATTTCTTTTATAATAAATAAATCACTCATTTAGCTTTTTATTTTATTTATTTTCACAATTACTTCATTAAATAATTCAAAAATATTTATCTTATAATTTAAACAACATAGAATTTGTGGGAATTAAAGGAGCACCGCAGCCGCTCTTGGCCGACGTGACATTTGACCTCGTATGCAAAAAAGTTAATAATCCCGCCACCGAATGCGTGGGCACCGCCATTGTCTTAATTGTTGGACCAAACACACCATTTCATAATTATTAATCAACCAAAGCCAACAACTGCTGCGACCCTTCACAGAGCCTAAAGTCATTCTCTAATAATAATATTAAATTGTTCTATTTTGGTTATATATATATATATATATATATATATATATATATAATTTTACGTACATATGATAGAATATCATTCTCCATCAATATTCACATGTAGAATGAATCGAAGAAACTTTTTATTTGGGGAGTAATGATAAAAATATTTTTATATGTGATTAAGAGGTTATAATTTCGAAATATATTTAAGATATTAAAGGTGTATAAATTTAAATAAATATAATTTTTACTAAAAAAGTAACCCAAAACTTATATGCAGTGGTGAAAATACACTCAATTTGATTAAAACCATTTAAAGGCTCAATTTATTATTTGAATCATTGTCTCTGATTGACTTATAAAAAGCTTTGAGCTCAATGGAATTGAATCATTTTGTAAATATACTCTCTCTTCCCATAGTGTAATCATAAGTCTAACTCAATAACTGAAAATATGTAGAGAATTGAGAAGTGTCGGCCACAGAAGGAAAAATCAGAGGAATCTAATTTTTGTTCTCTGTGCAATCCGTAGCACTCTTCACCAAATATTCGGATTGGAGTGAGGGATACAAATCAAATTGTCAAATCTGAAGGATTCTTTCTTCCTTTTTCTCATACTATTAGATTTTAATTAATATTTAAAATCAAATATTTGATCTTAATTCGGCAAGATTAAAATTTGGAGTGTAAGGATTCAAAGGCTTTAATCCTATGCAGAAATTTGTATGGAGGAGAGGTAATTCGAAAAACTTCTACACGATAATTTGTTTTATTAATTAAGAGCATGCTAAATATAACTAATTTTTGACAATCATTTGAATATTGAAAGAGATTTTTGGGTTTGAATTATATCTGTGGACTTGGGTTCATATAGTATTATTTCATTATATAAGGTTCAGTTGGCATGAGAAAAATCATTAGATAAGAAAAAAGAATGAATATTGCTCATTAAATGTATTAAATAATGAACATTTAAGATTAATTAGTAATTTTTTTATTATATTTATTAATTTCGCCAAATAGCAATTATTTAACATAATTGAGATTACTTTAGTCAATCACTCCATGTACAATTATTTAATTATTTTTTAAAATTTTATTGATTGATAAATTATGTTTACATTAAATTTTATTTCTTGATACTTTGCATTTTATTGCTTGATAAATATCTGCCACATATTTTTATCTATTTCTCTCTCTCTTTTGTATCATATTTTCTAAAACCATTATAAAACTTTAAAAATTTATTATTCCACGAACTTACATTATTTTTTTGTGTGGTATATAATTTTATGCATTCAAAGTACATATATTTAAAATAAGAAAAATACATAAAGGTATCAAATAAAAATTAAACTATCAATTATAAGATTTTAATTTGATTGTGATTTATGAAGCGTTAATGACAGCTCACCTCTCTCCCTCTCTTCTATTTTCAATTTTCTTGTCATAAAATACCAAACTTTAAATTGAATAAGAATATTAAATTAAAGTTCAGAAAAAGTCAAATTGCATATGTACAAAAAAGAATAATCGAAATAAGTCACTAACAAGTTTCTTGATTAAGTTTGACTTGTTTATATTGAATCGAGTTTTAAAATTTTTTATCAAATACACATTAATGTTCATGAACATAATCAAGCCTAAGTCAGATTTAAACAAACTTCCCAAATTTCGATTATATATAAAAAACCATTTATTAAAAAATTACATTATATATACATACTTAAATTCAAGTATTTATTGCAATTAAATTAAACCATCTTTTAGGTCCTGAATCGATAAAACTTATACTTATTATTTTTAAATCATGAAAATATTAATTTTAAGTAGCAAAAATTGTAACAACGAGCTTAAATGAATTTTTATCGAAGTAAGACTCGTAAACTTTTATTACCAACCTTTCTCTTTTTACCCCATGGGCACTATTTGCTCCATTTTTCTTTTTTGACCACAGAAAAACGGCGCCAAAATCAAAAGGTTATTGGAGGGAACATGACTACAATTTAACATCGAAACGACGTCACTGAGGGTGACATGTTTGGGCATGCCTTTTTCTTGCTTCAAACGTGATTAGAGACAGGATTAGCGGGAAAATAGGTTTTTCATGCAAATCTAGGTTTGATTTGGAAATAATCGTGTCTCCTAATCTAAAGATTTTGCATAATTTGTTAGTCATGCTTGTAATATCGGTTCAGGTAAGAAAAGCGTTTCCTATTATATCTATTTTGCTCCAACTTAATATTTTTTCACACTTTTTATCTTTATTTTTTTAAGGAGTAATGAAGAAGAGAGAAGAAATTACGAAACCTTTCCAAAGTCTTTATATATGATATCACTAAAAAAGAATAAGTTTTGAAATTGTTGTATATTCCCTTTTAAAAAGAAAACAAAATTTTTATATATGAAATATTACTAAAAAAATTACTTTTGAAATTGTTGTATACTCCTTTATAAAAAGAAAACAAAATGTGGTATTTTAAATAAAAAATGAATAAGATTATTCTCAAAATTACTCGAACTCATGATCCATTTGAACTGTGCTTATCTGCTTTAAAAAAAACATTAAACAAAACAAAATATTTTGAAGACTATTGTTCACAAGTTACCTCTCTTCTCTCTTTAGAAGAATACGTTTTTCATAACTAAAATGTTGCCGTCACTATACATGTGTCATTACACTGCATGAGTTTACGACTTTAATTTTGTAGCACAAGTAACATAAATATGATAACAATTGATTACAAATTTAAAGAAGTCCCTTTATCATATGGATACCGAAAATATTGAGAAAAAAAAATATTCTTTTTAACTTTAAATAAAAATCAGTGTAATTATAACATAATCATGGTATAACGATTTTCGTGATTAAATATATGATGAATTCTCTACCGTAAACCCGCTCTCTGCGGCATAAATCATCGTACTTAAGAAGGGGCGAAATAATGATCCTTTTAAAACTTGTCATCATCTCCAAATAGCGAATGGTACAATCTTGCTACAGGCTTCACGTTCGATATAACCACCAATCTGGCTCCCTTTTAAGATGATTGAGCCCACGGAGTTTGGAGTGCCTACCCATTATTATTCTTTCACGAGATGTCTCTTACCCGAGAATTACGGAAGTCAAGTACAAGCAATTATATATAATAGAAAGCTAAAGACCGTGTACAAAATTCCCACCCCGTGGACCATATATAAAAGGGGTTGGCTTTTTTTTCCAACTTGATCCTCCCATCTACCATAAATAAAAACCCTATATCACTGTTCGAGCCCTATAATACAATTATGTATTCTTTAACTTTCTTTAATAGTAAAAAAATTTCAATAACACTAGATGACATTGACATGCCTTATGTCAAATCTGGTTCAATCTTTAGCATTCTCTACTAAATCTTTGTGCATGCCTCACAACACCACCATTACCATCTCATCTAGGCGAAAGATTCTATAAATGATTTTTATTCATGAAACTTACAACAATTATAAATAAGATTTTAAAATTTGTATTTGTTCAAAATCATTATATATTTCAATTTGATGGGTCTAACCCCACATTTAATTTATACAAACCAAATTAAAATTATAAAAAATTAATAAACTCAAGAATCAAATACAAAATAAGAGTAGATAATCTTTCTTAAGTTGGGTGGTTGTCACCAGATTTTATGCATATGTAGTTGTGCACTCAATTAATGTAGGAGCTTCTTAATTGATGCTGAAAATCTCTTGGTAAGATTTGATATATAAACATAAATATTTGACTTATGTGAAATAAATCAAATAATTAATGTGGGAGTATAGAGAAGGGTGAAAATGGCTTGAAATTCCAAGAAAGTTGGTGGAGTTCATTTATAAGGAAAACAGAATTATATCACATGAACCAACTGAAATTGACACTCTTTATATGAATAAATTCGCGTGACAAACAATATTTATTTTTTTATGTTCTTCTACCTAACTATAATTTTCATAGCATCTCCCTCGTTGAGTTGGTGAGAAATTTACATTTATTATGACGATATTAAAAATCTTAAAATGTAAATATATTCTAAATTATGTATGGTTTTTAAATTTAATGTAAATTATAACATTTTCATGAAATTTTTGGCTGAGGGAAAGTTGTTGGATTTACTGAAATTCCATGACATTAAATAAAATAACAAGTATATTTTATAAATGTTATCTTTTGGGGAAAAGGAAAAAAAATTGTTTCAAAGTTCTTCAAAAATCGTTAATGAATGAACACAAAAATATAAGAAATATGAGAATTCTAAAATCTTAATTAACATTGTTGGTTCCCGGATCACAACTAATGCAAAGGTGCGCATGCAAAAGTGAATAAACTGTATTGTTAGAATTCTCAACTGACTCTTAAGAAGTCAGTTGACAGTTAAGAAAACTTAGTAGTTGAGCAGGTTAAAGGGCAGTTCCTCATGATTTCGCACATCACACCAGTTGCTGGTTGTGTGGTACTGTACCAATCCTAAGTACATGCAAACTCACATAGGATTTTTTTGATGGAAACATATTAGTATCTTCAGTTTTTTGAAGAACCATGTCTGTAACATCCCACCCCTCGGGTCCGGCGATGTCAGGGCCTGCAGTCC
>JAPKLW010003300.1:6730-45039 GCA_026898455.1 Plectranthus barbatus
TAAACAGGACTTTACATTTGAGACTAGAGCTATTCTAGAGACAAACTGACGCTGGTAGGACTTAGGTTTTGATCCACCAAAACTATAATCTATACAATTAGCTACTGGGGAAGGGAAACTTAGCCAAATTTCCCAACAAGTATCGACCGACGTCAGTTTCTTTGCTTCCGACACCGGAGGCAGCTTTCGAAACCCTTGATATCCAGGTTTATTGTCAGGCAATCCATTTATCGAAACATGCACCAAGCACCCGTGTAAAACTGCTTCAATATAGTCGATTTGAATGCAGTCTGTCGACTTGATACATATCGACCTATATGAATTCCATATCGATCGATATGGAGGTCGACTCAGACCTGTTTGCTTGAAAACTTTGTCGTTTCGAACCGTTATCCAAGCTTGATCCTTGTACCCTTTTTTAGTGGTACAAAAACCTCTTTTTAGACACTTAACCCACCCCAAAAAGTCTATTCTATGCCCTATCAACTTGAATCCAAGCAATTGTTATTTTAAAACCAACACTAAACCTTGCTTGTTTGAGCTAAATATCGCCAATTGTGAGTCGCCTTAATTAGGCTTACACCTTTTGTTTCGAACCACAATCACCTATGATCTGTTCATGGAAAGACTTCAATAACTTCGTTTGCTTTGAGAATACTTTATTAATTTCCTTGATGATCCAAGATTTATTCTTCCCATTTCGTTTCTACAAATCATACTCGAGCAAATAAACACTCTTTAATCAAGGCTCGAAAGTCCAAAAAACTCGATTCGAATAATAATAATAATAATAATATTACTAATGAAAGAATTTCTCTTTCGTTATGAAATACCCGTTGTCCTATCGAGCTTATTGATTTCCTTAGGAAATCCCGGAGGCCAATTCAACGCAATATAGAAGGAACGCACCTCACCTACTAAAGGTGGGCACTATTTTTCCAATAAAATAAAAATGAATAATGGTTTGATTTCGAGCTTCGAGCTCAAATGATGAAATGAAAATCATGTTTATATTTTAAAGTTTATGTCATAGCCTAAATGTTTTGTGCTTATCTATTTGTCCTCTAAGCTAGAGGATCTCCACTTAGGGAAGTACATGTGACACAGTAGTGTGCATGTTTAATTGTAACGATCGTGTCCTGGTAGTTAAAAAGATGTCAGTGATTAGTGCATTGTGATGCCGGCACGTTAAGGTAGCGCCTTATCATGAATGTGCATCGTGATCGGTGTAGGTGGCCACCTCCCGGATCACACTTGTTTGCAGATAGTATAACATGTAAATTGAAAATGATTGTGCAATCAGAAAAATAAATTGTTTTAGCATGATGGGAGAATCTTTCCAAAGTAAAATCCCATGTGTGGTCGTAATATAAAAGCATGACATAAAATCAACTGTTATATTTTTGAGCATGTGTCCACTGGGTACCTTCAAGTACTCAGCCCTGTATATTATTTCTAAAATATGCAGGTTGATGGTGGTGACGACGACAGAAGAGTTTGCTTGGCAAGGAACCTCTCCTTTTGTAATAGATAGAATTTGGAGAATGTATCTTCATATGCATTTTCCTCTTAACTTTCCGCTGCTAGCAAAACTCTATTCTAATTGCTTTCCTGTTGATGTAATCGCACTTTGAATATTGTCATCCGAAGGGCCTCGATCCCTCTTCGGAGAGGCGTCTTTTGTTTATTTAAATTGTGTTTGGTTACTTCTAGTTGATTATGTTCATACTATCCATTTCCCAAACACACATGTCACATAATTCTTCCCGATACGCCTCATGAATTATCTTTTATTTAAATCGGGGCATGACAAAGTGGTAACAGAGCCATGTTGTCGTTCTACTATCTTTAGTTCCTTTGACTTTCGCTTTGCCTTCACTCCGATTCGAGGATCTCCTTGCTTCGAGACCTCTAAAATAGCAATAATTCTTTCTTGACCATGAAGAGTCAATCCTAGAAACCTTCATATCAACTCTAAGAGTTGTTACTGAAATCAATCTCTGATGATAAATAATTGCATTGAGATCTTTTGATATAATCAAACCTTTTAAGGTTTCTAATTGAGATGAGGAGCCAACACTCGTGCCCGTCACCGCGTCAGAAGAAAGAAGAGTTTTAAATTACATAAGCTTATTTTCAGTTAGCATAAAAATCTTAATATCATGAGAAGTTTTAAAATACCCCTTTCCCAAGGGAGTTAAACATTCAAAAAGAAAGATTTTCAAAGATTAAGATCATTAAATTGATTGAATTTATTATATGCAGCACGATTATGTGTTTAATTTAAAGCACTTATTTGAGGCCTTTTTGTTGAGAACTTAGATGCTATAGGAAGCATGTCGCAAAATTAATTAAAGATGATCAAGATGATGATGATGATGAATGAATGAAGAAGCTGCTTAATATATTCATTCAAATAATTAATTACCCTGGCAAGGAGCACACGAGCGTCGGCGTACTTGTTATCCCAGCTAAAGATATCGGAGGCATCGGTGCCCCCAGTGATCTAATGAAATTAAGGTAATAAACCTGGTCAGTTGCTCAAAACAATGGGCATTCGTTGGCATAATGACCTTTTCCAGAGCATCCTCTACAAATAACTGAGTTAGTCTTCTTGTTGTCGTATAGAGGATTAGTGTAACTCTTGGACATAGAAGGAACTAATGTTGAAGATGTCGGACTTGGTGTTTCAAACAGCTTTCTGGGTTTGAATTTGGATTGATTCCTCTTCATGGACTTTATGATTGAGTTGAATTTCTTGGTGAGTTGTCCAACATAAGTAACGTCTTCCTTAGTGAACTCAGAATCTGTCTCTTCATCAGATGTTGAAGAATCTTCAGAAATCACCCTTGCCTTAGCTTTGGATCCTATTGTTTTACCCTTAGATGTTCCAGCCTGCAGAGCTACACATTTTTGATTTGTAGCCTATCTTTTGAACATCTAGGTTCATCTCATACGTCATGAGAATGCTGAACAATTCATTGAGCTGCAATGTTGCAACATTATGAGCTTCTTCAATCGCTGCAATCTTTATGTTGAATCTTTCAAGCAAAGACCGCAACACTTTGCTAACCAATCGTTCATTGTTTATGGACTCTCCAAGCGCCACAGCTTCTTTTGCAATTTCTCCAATCGCTTCAGAGTAGGATGAAATAGTTTCATCTTCTCTCATCCGCAAATTTTCGAATTTTGTGGTCAACATTCTCCTCTTTGTCCTCTTACCATTTTCAGACCCTTCACATTGTTCTTGAAGATCAAACATGCATTCCTAGCTTCAGTGCAACTGGAGATCAACCCGAAACAAGCTACATCAACTGAAACAAAAATATCATTCAAAGCACGTGAGTTAAAGTTAGATGTTATTCGCTCTTCATGTGTCCATTGTCCTTCAGGCTTCTCAGTGACAACATCATTTGGATTTTCAGGTACAGTGTGTGGTGGTGTCCAGCCATCAAGAACAGCAATCCAAGCACGTTCATCAATGGACTTGATAAACATGCGCATCCGAGCTTTCCACATGGCATAGTTTCTTCCATTACTTTCCAATGTGAGTGGTCGACATGTAGAAACCGACTTCATTGCAACAAATTAACAAACAGGAACAACACTTAGTATGTTAAGTGTCGGCTCTGATACCAATTGTTAGAATTCGGGGGTCCTAATTTGCTGCAAAAACAAATTAACACAAAAAACAACTCGCACAAAACAGTCAGAGTAAATGTTGTTCGGAATGTTAATATTGTAACATTCAAGACAACATGCAGCAGAAATTAATGAACACAAAATTAAAAGGAGCAATGAAAATTTACTTTTTCACGGGTTTATCTCTAAACTCGTGAGATGTCTTATGGCTAAAAACTTTTATTAAAAATGTAGAACTTACACCAAACCACCAACAAACCTCAAAGTCTCCGGAATTCTTCCTTCGACTCAAAACATCACAACCAATTACAAGTTTATCAAACTTACAATTGGTAAACACTCTAGACACCTTCGACTCCTTGTAACTCGACAACCGATCAATCGTAGGAATGCCCTATCCGGAGATTGACCCGACTTGCTAGTCAATATTACAAGGAAGAAGAAACTAAACTAGAGAAACAAAAGATGGACTGAAGAACAAAAAGAAATCTGAATTTGAAGCTCTGTGTCTCTTGTTATCAGACAACAATTCTGAAAATCAGAACTTGTATAAATAGATGATGTTGCTCGACGGTTACTGCACAACATTCATTTGATCTCCACTTCTTGCATGATCTCCCATGAACTTGAGTGCTCTCCAACCTCCCGCCACTCCAGCACGTTCGGCCTTCATTCACCCACGTTGTTGGTTTAAATCTACAAGACAAGAACGAGAATATGTGCAGAAAACATATTCCTAAAAAATAGGAATGTTAGTTAATGAATCTGGACAGTTTTATGGGCTTTTTGCCCATGAATCTGAAAACCACGATTTCATATCATGCTCCACGATTTCCTAAGTTGGTTTTAAAAGATAAGAGAGAAGAAATCGTGAGCAACATTTGATAACGTTGGTCAGCAACAACATTCTTAAAAATAGTTAATGAGGTTAATGAATCTGGACAGATTTCTATCCTTTATTCAAAACATATCTAACCTTATTTAAAAAGAAATATCTTTTCAAATATTATTATTCAAAAAAAATATTAAATAAGTAATTAAAAGTAAGATGATGAAGATTAAATAATATTTACACATTTAATTTCGTAGGAAATCTGCCAAGTCAATGTTGTTCAAAATGTTGTTCAACATTCGGAATAACATTTAACCTAACAATAATGATAACAATTGACATAAAATGTAAAATAGTTACGATAAATCACATGTTACGTGAATAAAATAACACCAAAATTATGAATTTACTCATAATGAATAAAAATCGGGATACAATGTTGCATTTTATTCAATCAATCTAGATCATTGATTGTGTTAAATATTCAATGATCGCGATTTATTCTCATTTTTTACATTTAAACTCATTCTCACTAGATATATTTAATAATATTAAAATCTATATTTTTGTTAATTATATCTTAATGTTATAAATAAAATATCATATATTTGATTTATGTATCGCATGAGTGTACATAAATCTAATCAATTAAATAATTAGGATAATCTGATTTAGGGTCCTTAAAAGAAATGAAGTCAATTGCATTTCTGAAATATTTATTGTTTCTTGCCATAAAATAGAAATGAATTGATGCTTTTGCCCCCAACAATATAACTACTAAGTATAAAAAGTGAAATTTGAGTTTATAAATTTTGCGGGAATCGAAAAAGGCATTAAAATGAGAGATATTTGAGCATTATGTATGGAAAATGATAATAATGAATGGATATGGATTACACATTAGGCCACAATACATGGCACATGCATACATGTATATAAATACTCCATATAGGAATAGGAGTGGAAATGTGAGAGCAATTTGCATTATACAAATACAATACATTATACATACATCAGATAGATTATAAGTAAGAATAAGACTTCGGTGGTTGTCGAATTGATCGCAAGAGCACGAGTGGAACTTGTTAGTTTCTTAGACATAAGCTGATAAGTTGGTTTAGAAAGAAACAACACTCGGTTGCAACGTCAACAACGAAAGCTAAATACGTTGTTGCTGCTAGTTGTTGTGCTCAAATTCTATGGATCAAACAATAGTTGCTTGATTATGATGTTGACACTGGATGTGTTCCCATCTACTGCGACAATAATAGTGCGATGTGCATCACGAAGAATCCAGTCCATCATTCTAGAACCAAGCACATCGATATTCGACACCATTTCATTCGTGATCATGTCGAGAAGAAGGATGTAAGCATGTAATACATCTGAACTAAAGATCAAATTGCGGATATTTACACGAAGCCACTTCCAGAAGCTCGTTTCAAGGAGATTCGTATCAAAATTGGACCCATGGAGTTTGATGAGATCTTAGAAGGTGAAGAATGAATCAAAGCTCTCATTAAGTTTCGTGCCTTGAAGAGTATGATTGGATTTCTGGAGATATGGAATAAAACCAAGTCCAAGATCTTAGTTTGGATTTTTCGAAGAAATTAGACTGGACTTAATGTCAGTTTATGTTCGAATTTACCACTCTGAAGGCGATCCAGACTGATTCTTCATGCTCACTATTAATTAAGTCTGAAGCCTATCAGTCTAATTAATGATGATGCGTATTGAGTCTGAGTCCAAGCTCTCAGTCTATCAAACAATAATTTTTCATAGGATGAATTAACAAGTCATATCAGTTTTTCTATGCTAAACTGACTGGAGACGACGTGTAGTGGACTAAGTCTGAGTCCAAGCTCTCAGTCTTCCCCTTATAAAGAAAATCTTCAAGTAGTGTCAGTACCATAGTCAGCTCAAACTGATATGTAGCAAACTAAGACTGAGTCCAAGTTCTCAGTCTTCATAAGTATGAGATTGAAGATGGTGTGGTGCAACTAAAGTTGAGTCCAAGCTCTCACTTTTCTTGAAGAAAGAAGACTGAAGAATGAAGGGTAGATTGATAAAATATTGGGACTGACGATTTATTTTGGAATCAATATCATAAGTCCATACTGACATTGAAGGATCCCAAGCTTGTCCAATCAGTCCAGACTGATAACCAAAATAAAGACGGAATATTTGAATCACCAGTTTTGCTTAGGCGATGTGCTGCTTTAAATGCAAAGGTGCCGAGCGCAATCAACCCCAATCAACGGTCCAATGCTGATGCGGCACATCAACAAGTACATTGCTCGAGGACACGCCCATGTCAGCACCTACGACTTTTGTCGTAGGTTAAAATTATTTCAACCGTTACCACTCTCTGTCGACCATTAATTTGGATGCTCCTGCTTCAATCTGGACCGTCCAAGCTTGCGAGCACTGTTCACCTTCTCGTAATAATAGGGTTGTGCCTCCAACGTGCAAACCTTTCTGATTCCAAAATTTTCTAAGGCATTCATTGTGTTGTACCCTTTCAAACATAAATATTCCCCGCTAACATTCCATTAAGTTATTGCTAATTATTAGGTGCAATGACTGATCAATCTGAACACATCCAATCATCCAAGGAAGTCGGACCTTCAGACCCTACACCAATCTCAGGTCCCATTTCGGTAACTGTTCCCGAAAAAGAGCCCTCATTCACCAGTATCTACTCGGTTAAAGATATCAATACTACCATTCCCTACGGCCGACTGGTCACAACCTTTAAGAACAAGAAGTCGAGGACGAGGCTGATGTATGCGCAGCAAAGGACTACGCAAGTCCAGAAGGAGAAGATTTTGAAATTGCCCTTGGCCGAGAAGCATCACGGATCGGCCCTAACAAAGATACTGGAGAAGGAGAAGCTGATTACTTATCTGACAGCCAAGCCTGACACCTTCCACCCACACATGGTCGCCAAGTTCTATGCTCGTGCGGTCATGGCCGAGGACGAATCTTACTTCGTCACATCCGTTTTGGATAGAGGATACAAGTTGATCATGATCTCCTGGAGAACCTTTACTCTCTAAGGAATAAAGGCCCTCATGTGGCATCATACCTGGAGAAGGATACTGAGGCCATGAAAGATCACTGGAGTTTCTGGAGAAAGCAAGGGATCACAGAGAGTGAAGGCAGAGGTAGAGGCTAGGAAGAAAGTCGAAGCTGAGAAGAAGGACGAGGAGGATGCTCGAGATGCAGCCTATGCTAAGTTGCAAACTGAGGCTGATGTCACTAGGGGTGTACACGGTTTGGTTCAAACCGGCCAAACCGGCCGAACCGAATTTATTTGGCCGGTTTAGCAAGTGAATTAATTGGCCGGTCGGACCATAAATTTCAAACCATATTATTTAGTTTGGTCCATGGTTTGAGTACAGAAACCGGCTGTTTGGACCGGACCGGACCGTTTATAGTTTTAATACATATTTAAATTATATATTGTACAAAAAATATTATTGTAGTACATTTAGTGTAGTGGTTCAAATTATATTTTGAATTTTAAAAGGTACAAGTTCAAATCCTATTTGCAACATCATGAACTTTTTTCCTCCAACATTTTTATTTATTTGTAAACGTCTCTCCTTTTACCCTTATTATATTCTCGGAATAAGTATGAATCCTATACTGTGCAAAATCATATAATTTGTATTTTTCTCCTACATTTTGATTAATTTATTGAAATTTTAAAAAAAACCCTAAACTATCCAATATTATAATCTCACAATTAAATTTAAGTGTCGGTCGTCTTCACCATTGTCGCATCGTAATAATGTGACCTTTTATGAACTATTATTTTTGAGAATGAGATATGAATTATTATATTTTGATGCCATAAATTGTTTGTTTCTATTATGATTGTCTTGTACTTTGTCGATGAGAACCATTATTTATTTTTTTAATTTCTCAAAAAATTATTGCTAAAAATAGAATTATATTTTATGTTTTGACTTAGCTCGTTAAAGTCATGTTCCAAACCGTTAAACCGGCCGAACCAAACCATTTTATTTGGTTTGGTTTGAAAAATTAATTTGGCCGGTTTGGTTTGAGAATTTTTCAAACCGTATTATTTTGTTTGGTCCATACTTCGACCTTCAAACCGACCAAACCGGACCGTGTACACCCCTAGATGTCACCCAAAAAGACATGGCTCAGGTGTTGGCAAGAGCACTGAAAGGAAAAGGCCATACCACTGAGATAGATCACGGATGTCTGGCAGGATTAGTGAAGAGAAGGGAGCTCAGCTTTGGAGTATCCAAGCCAGGCCAAACTGGCATTCTTGTTGGCTGAGGTGACTCAAGCCCATGCTGATGATGTTCTTAAATTAATAGATGAATACAAGGAGGAGGAGCTGGTAGCCGAGCAAGGGGAGGCTAGCCGTGCCGGTGGAGAAGTTGAGGAGAAAGAAGAAGTACGAACGACCATCCCGGTAAAACTGGCAGAATCTGTTGTTGTAGTGAAGGAGCAGACAATAGTGCAATGGGTTGCTGGCCTAGCTCAAACTGAGGCAGAGAAGGAGCGGACGACCACCCTGATACGATCCTCACCAGGATGTTAAGATCGCAACCTAAGAACTTGACAGAAGATAGAACGCATGTGGAACCGGAATAAAATGATACAATGTGAACATCAACACCTTTGAAGTCGACCCTTAGAGAACCACCGGCAAAGACGAATACGAACCCCTACGACCCAACAAGCAACTCGCCTCAACAACGATGGATATAGTGAAGACACCACAAACGACTACAAAATTTCGTTTGATAAATCAAAGTTCGAATTCTAATGTTCTTAGAATTCGCGAGTCTTCAGATAATGTAGGGAGATAATCTCACAAATTTTATTAAATTAAAAATTGCCTAAAATTATCCAAAACAAGGCTTATATATAGGCAACTCAAATCCCTACTATAATAAGTGTTGGGAAATTTGGCTAAGTTTCCCTTCCCCAGTTGATAGCTTAGATCTTAGATTTGGTGTTTAAGTGTTTTGGTGGATCAAATCCTAAGTCCAACCAGCGTCAGTTTGTCTCTAGAATAGCTCTAGTCTCAAATGTAAAGTCCTGTATAGGTATTTTGAGTTGTAAGTCGCAGCTGATCAAGACTCATGCTGGCTACTGTTCACCAGCATGAGATGTGCTTACCAGTTGAGAGAAGTCTCACCAGCAAGCGGCTGACGAAGACTCATGCTGACACTGTTCATCAGCATGGAGTAGAGCTATTGACTGGTTACTGTTCACCAGTTGGGAATATTTCACCAGCAGGAGGCTGAGAGATCTTACCAGCAGAATATGTGTTCTGGCTGATACTATTCACCAGCGGTGAAGCCACCAGTCACGGGAGATTCCAAGAGACAACATCAGACAAATTGGTAGACCTTGATTGTGCTAAGGAAAGTCACCAGCAGAGACTGCCAGCACAAGATCACCAGAATGATCTACCAGTCCGAGGTTATCAGCAGAATTGAAGATTCGCTCTCCCGAAGACTTAGAGACAAAAAGAAGATTCGTCTGAGGAAGTAACTGACAGTGTATGACTTTAAGGAGGATGCCTTAAAGTCTATCAGTTCAAGACACCAGTTCCGATTCCTCGTACTGACGAATAGAGTCGTTCTGACACAAAGAGATCTGTGTCAGATAAAGCGATCAAAGGTATGGCGCTTTCCGGAAATTCCTACCTGCCGCCTGCAGAAGGACATGCGAGGACAGAGACTTTTCCGGATGTGTCCAAACGGCTAGTATTTGAATCTGAATCTCACGTCTATAAATACGTGAGATCCAACAGCATTCAATACTCTTACCCAATCTTAGCCACTCTTGATCTACCGAAAGCTCAAACGCATTCATATCAGCGTATAAGCAATCTTTTGAGGCTTTTCTTAAAGCTACTCCGTGTGTCAATCATTTGAACACGAGACTCCAAGCTTCTAGCTTGTGAGTTATTGATCTCATTTGGTGTTCTTTCTCATTCCGAGGAAGAACATAGCAGCTCTTGAGCCAGCCAGCTACAGAGTTATTACGGGCAGTTTTGCCGCCAGCAAGAGTCAAGTTCTTGGGAGAACTCAACACCCAATCAGTCGGAGGAGGAGGTTGAAGTGACGTGCTCGCACTCCATCCATCTGACGAGAGTTGAAGAAGGACAAGGACCGGGAGCGGTTGATCCAGTGGACTGGTAGACGAGGCATCTACCAGCTGGAAATAGATCGTAGGAAATCTTGTACCGGATTACTCTTTTTAGTGAATTTCCAGTGCTTCGACTGGAGAGTGGACGTAGATCAGTTGATCGAACCACTATAAAATATCCTTGTTATTTACTGCTTTCAGCATTTACATTCGTATTTAAAACCCAGCACACAAGTGCTGGAGTATAACTGAAACCAGTTTATAACTGTGCAAACTCGACTCTAAATTTTTCTAAGTCCTGAGTCATCAGCTGACCAGCCAGTTGCCAGTCAGCTGAATACTCAGTTGCCAGTTGACTTACCAGCTGACAAGGTCCCAGTCAGCTGTGTAACCAGCAGAGTGCAAGAAACGAACTTACGTATTTTCCGCTGCCAAAGTATACCCTGATATCCGGGACCAACAATAAGGAAATCAAATCTAAAAGCATATCAAATCTATTAAACTATACAAAAAGTATATCTCAATATCTTTGATAAAAAAGACAAGACACTAAATAATAAATTTTCAAAAATTAAAGACTAAAAATTCAAAAATTAAAGAAACTAAAAAATAAAATTCAAAAATTAAATTAATTCAAAATTAATCTTCAATTAATCCTCTTGTTTCAACCCACCGGGATCTCCATCAGCGGAAGGAGAGAAAGAAAAGAAGGAGCTGACATTAGTCCCTACAGTGCAAGGGGATGCAAGGACCTCCGAGTTGGTACCACAAAACCTACTGACCAAGTTTGATTCATCTGTTCATGTGGTACCAAGCTCAGGGGGAAGCCAACTCAGCAGCCAAAGGGAAAGAAATAATTCTATCTACTGTTGCTGCAACTGAGGAGGATGAGGTGATGAGGAAGAAGCCTATCACACCAAAGGAGCTGTAGGAGAGGATGATTGTTGTTCACATATAGGATAACGTCCCTATCCTCACACATAGACCAACTGCCAGTTTGCTGACTACCTGGTTCCTCTGTAAGGGATCCCTCACAGATCCATTTCAGCCTAGAGGATTAGAAGCTGGTGCTCACCTCTTCCTTGCTATGCTCAAGACAACGATGACATCTTCAAGCATGCTTATGCTATCTCAGAAGCAGTGGAGAAGATGGTGGATTTGGAGATAGAGACCATCTACTCAAGATATATCAGAATTTCTCCAGATCTATAGGATGAGCTTAGAAGGTGGCAGATCTATGACTTCTGCACCAATTAGCTTGACCAAGAAGAGCGCGCAATGTTATATGCCCATCTGGGGGTCACTTTCTGGCTAGCTGAAAAACTGTGGGCTGATGAATGGATGGGGATAAGGCCAAGGTCGAGGTAACCCTCTGGAAGCGGAGAAGAGGTTAAAGAAGATCTGGGCTTACAAATGTTGGACCGATACTTGTGGTCTTCCTCCTCCGAAACCACCGAAGGGTCCTTTCCTCAGCTACGAGAGGAATCCCCAAGGAGATGTGCTATGATACTCACTATCAAAGCTGGTTCCAATAATTAAAATTCCTCAATGGGGCCCAGACTCTCGAGATGATTAGATGCTAACGAGGTGCGAGCTACTGCGAACGAGACTTGTGTATGAGGAAGTCCGCACATGGAGGGTGTGGCCCATCATGTCTTTTGTTCCCTCTGTGATAATCATATGTGATCTGGAGGTGAACTGGTCGATGATTGCTGCTGCTGATCATGCCCAAGCTCCACATCTAGAACCCATGTTGATGCCCCCACAACCTTGCCATTACTCAGGTTGAGGCCTCCACCTCTCTTACTCAAGCTCAACCTGTGAATACGTCTCATCTTCTGGCACACATTAATGAGCTAGTTGCTGAACGGGTAGAAGCTGCCGAGGAGAGACTGACCAAAGTATTTAAGTTTCCCAATATGCAGTGATACTTAAGATATTTTCTTGCTCTGAACTTATTTGAAATTTTTAATCAAGCAATATCTCTCCCAGCTTAAGGGGGAAGATTCTTAAGTAGAGTAAGCTGAAACTGAGGGGGTACTTTTCCTAAGCTTATAGTTTGATAGATAACATCTCTAAAAGCTGGGAAAGTTAGTTGCTCCTCTTAATCAGCTTAGATAGCAGATGGCTTTGAGCACACCAAAAAGGGGGAAATTGTTATGAAATTTATTAGAAGAAATTCCTTTATCTTTTTGGTTTTGGTGGGTCAAAGTATGTAAAAGTCATCTCAATATGTCTCTAGATTTGTACCAGTACAGTCTAAAAAGTAAAGTCCAGTATAGGCTAGTTATCAAGTTGTAAGTTGGAGCTGATCAGAAAACTAGACTGATGAATCAGTCTAGATGTGCAAGATTCAACAAACTAAGGTTCAAACCGAACTTACAAGTTTGGGATACATGAGTCTGTGACTAACAAGTTTGGCTACACCAAGTATGGTACTAACCAGTACCAAAATGACCAACATGGAACTCACCAGTCCAGTTACCAAACTTATCAGTTTTGGGACCAAGCGTATACTGATTAATGACATCACCAACATGGACTTGGAAGTATGACGGTATCAACATGGAATCTAAGTCCCAATCCCCGCGCTTAGAGACATGAAGAATGTCTGAGAAATGATACTGACAAGAACAAACTTTAAGGATTGGAGATTCCTTAAAGTCTGCAAGCCCAAGACTTCATTCTTGATACCTCGGACCACCAGTCCAAGATTCCTCGGACTGACAGACTGCCGTTCTGACAAAGGGTGAACAGTCACCACGTCGTTAGAAAAGTAGCAGAAAAATGGGAAAGTACTATACCTTTCCAGGAAAGCCGACATACTTGCGCAGAAGACACAGAAAATCGGATTGATAAAAAATCTGATTGTCTAACGGCTCCAAATCAAACCTTCGACTTCCAGTAGAATGTTACCTAACCGATTATTCTTTTGCGAGCTTGCTGAAACTCTGTCAAATTCTTAACTCAAAGTTTGAGCATTCAAAAGCTTTTTCGTGTGTCACCGCTGTGAACACGAGACTTAGAATAATTTGTTCTTCTTTCTCTTCAAACAAGATTACAACAGTCAAGTATGCTCGGTACCTTGACTCTTACGGGTGATCTGCCGCAAGCCGATAGTTTCAAGAAAACTCTAAACACCTCATTCTGGTAACGAGGAGGCTGCATGGTGTGCCCACACTTCGAGGACTGGGAAGAGAAGGACGAGCAAGGACCAGACGAGTGAGCTTGTGGATCGGTGGACAAGGCATTCACCGACGAACGATAGATCGTAGGAACACCTATGTAGTTCTGATCTTAGTGAATTTTCAGACTACGAGTCTGAAGAGTGGACGTAGGACCTTTAGATCCAAACCACTATAATCCGTGTCTTATTTACTTGCTTTCTACATTTTATCAGCTTACTAAATTTGAAACTCAACACTCAAGTGTTGCAGTATATAAATTGGAAATGATTTAAAACATACTTAAACTTAAGTACATGAACTAAGATTTGATAAACCAAACTGACACATTATTATCGGTTTGGATAATTCCAAGTTTAACAATTATCTCCGCTGTGCAATTTACAACTACTATGAAAAACCAACCGGGACCAAATAAGGTAAATTTTCAATTTTTGAACGAAAACTATATAGGAAATGCCTTTATTTTTTTTCTCGGAAGGGAGTATCCAAAATTTTTGGAGGAAAACTAGTAACTTTATTTAAAACTTTTTGTTTTAGGAAACTTCTTATATTAAAGTTTCTCAGTCAGGGTTTTTCAATTTTATTTTGTTAGAAAACTTTGTCTAAATGTTTTCTATTAGGTCTTTTTTATACTATATTTTTCTTTTATGAAGAAACTTTATTTAATTGTGTAAAATATTTTAAATAACCATTTCCACTAAACACATAACAAATATACCCAAAACATTATACATATTTAAGAAATACCCACTGCGCCAGTCAGAGTCCGTTAATGCATGAAATCGAGAAGATAATTAGTTAATGATGATCAAATCATTAGCAAATATCAAATCAGGCGTGTATTATTCTATTTTTTAAATAGATAAAGTTAATATTAAATTTAGAAAATATGCCGAAAATTTAAAAAAAATTAGTTCTTAAAGTCGGTGGCGAGGTCGGTGTCGTGTGCTTGACACCGACCTCGACACCGACTCAATATATTGCAATATATAATTGTGGTCGATGCCACGTAGGTCGGTGTCGAATTGCCGTCGAACTCGACACCGACTGTCGGTGAACTAATTTTTTTTTTTAATTCCAGGTCGGTGCCGAGGTCGGTGTCCTTGTAAAGGCACCGACTTCGACACTGACCCTTCTTTTTTTTTTAAATTTCAAAATTATTACAATTTATGAATAATAATGGGTACGTTCTTGCATGCACGTGAATGTACGAAAATATGAGTGGTTGAAAGGAGCGGTTCTGCTTCAAAATACAGAGGTGTGTAGCTGTACTCATAATTGAGATCGAATTATAAATCGGTGCTCTTCACTCTTACACTCAAATTCGAAGAAAAATACACGGTCTTCTATATTTATTTTCTCCATTTTTACGGTATTCTTTCTACTCATTTTCCATTCTTTCAGTTTATATCTTCGTGAAGATGGAGAACTGGTGTTCAATTTTTGTTCACTACAATGGTCAATTGGATGATTCGTGCAACTATATTGGTGGACAAGAACGATTGATTTACGTTCCATCCACCAATATGTCCGTAAATTATTTGAGAAGCAACATCCAACAGATTTTTTATGCTGAATATATATTTGGTGAGTATAATTTGTATTATACGTCTCAAAGCCGCAGCGGAAGAATTGTGAAATCTTTGTTGACGACTGATTTGGAGTTGCAGCGGCTTTGTGCTCTATATTCGGAGCCCAATATTTTTGTTATTATGAAGGGTGCTGCTGGTGTTGGGACTTCACAGCAACATCCCTCACCCTACAAACCATTTTTATCTTCAATGAGTCCACCACCGAACCAGTATTTTAGTCCAACGGTTGATGACCTTCAAAGATTTGGGTCTTCGATGTATTTTGGTGCATCTCCGAACACCAATTTCGATTCTTATGGTCATGGTCTCTTTAATACTTTTGTTGATCAAAGTGCAAGTGGTAGTGGCTCACAACTTCCCAACCTAAATGAGGAGGCTCCTGTTGAAGAAAACGAGGAAGAGGAGGAGCATGTGGATCCTGTTGAAACCCAAGAAGTTCCAACAGACGAAACTGAAATAGGTGGTGGCCATGTGGAACTCGATGATGATGATGAAGCAAATCTGGATGAGGAGTCATCTGATTCGGATGATGAGTCTTTCAGAGACAATAGTAATTTTCGTCTTAATTGTACTGTTGCTGAATTCTCAGCCTGGATCCGGAATGCTGGCGGTATGTCCGCTTTTATCTCAAATCTTATGCCGACACATCCTCTGCCAGAAGGATGCCAAGTGGATGCTGAATTAAATAATTGGTTGCTTCTAATTAGGGAAGGCGAGACTTCCCATTCGGCTGCTGTGAAAGATGTTTCAGCTATACTAGAGACAGAATTGTCGTTGAACTCCTTGTATTGGAGTAAAGATGAATTGTTCATTGTTGTGGCACTGTGGCATATGGAGCATCGGCAGGAGTTTAAAGTACGGTGCTCCGATCATGAACGCGTCGAGTATGTTTGCAAGAGATCGATGAATTGCTCCTTTGTAATACGGGCAAGATGCAGGAGTAAGTGCTGGATTGTGCGCAAATTTGAACCAAATCATAATTGTCAGATCAATCTTGCGGGAGTCGGTGCCAGATCTATCCGGTCGAAGGCTGCAGCTGCATATTTTGCAAGAAGGATGTGTCGTTACGGGGCAATAAGTAAGCCTCGAGAGATTATGGCCAAGCTGCAGCGATCATTTGGAATTCAAACAACTTACGGTATTGCTTTGCGTGCTCGCAATGCTGCTATTTCACTTCTGTACGGCAGTATAGCCGAATCGTTTGAAAAGCTGCCACAATACCTTGAAGTGCTGGAGCAATACAATCCAGGCACGGTAACCTCTCTTGATCTTGAAGCAGATGGAACATTTAAACATTGCTTTGTAGCCCTAGGTGTTTCTCGAAGTGCCTACCAGTGCAATTTATTAAGACCAGTGATAGTTGTCGATGGCACGCATCTAAAGGGGAGAAACAAAGGCATTATGTTTGTTGCTGTTACGAAAGATGGCAACGAAAATGTGTTCCCTCTAGCTATTGGTGTCAGTCCGATCGAGAATGACGAGAGTTGGAGATGGTTTATGGCTCATCTACGGAATTCTTTCCAATTGACCTCCGATGCTGACTGCCGAAACGTGGTCCTCATACAAATCTACCAACAAAAGATAATCAATATTTTTCTTGCAAACAATATATAATAAGAAATGTGATACTTACAAAGAATGATGGTCGCATGAACCGGCATGCGGTTATCTTCACATCATTGAGCTTGTGTTGCAAACACAAACAAACATGCTCCACCGTATCAAAGAATAAATCGATGCTCGCATTCTGAACGTTCTCAAAGTATTGCTTGTTCATTATAATTGGATAGTGCATAAACACCCGTGAGACGGTACCCTCTCTCACCCATTCGAAATAGTTCTGCTCTAACTGATAAGACCAGTGGGCTGGTATATGACTAAGAAGAAACTACAAATTGGAAATGAAAGTATACTTAATTAATTATATATTCAAATAATTGCGATATAGAAAATTATTTTATTTAAATTATCAAATCAAATAAACCAGTTCTTCTTGATTGGGCTGCGGATGCTGTGGATGTTCTTGTCTTTCTATGCTCCGTCGTGCACGAGATGGCCTTCTAGAACTCTCAGGCTGGTCCAACAACTATATGGAAATTTGAACAAAAATTATAATGTAATATTTCATAATAGGTTCATATAAGTATGTACCTGATCATCATGACGCTGTGAAGCACTACGCCTAGATCCAGAATGACGTGAACCACTACGCCTACTGCTAGTGCCAGTATGAAGTGCCAACTACAAGTACCCAAATAGGATATGCATGTTAAAGATTAATATTTATCATTAAAGTTTAGTAAAGTATGTCACCTGATCATCGCGCCGCGACTGATGCTCCACTGGGTGCTCAGTCTCCACCGGGTTCTCATTCTCCTCCAGATGCTCTATATGTGGAGACTGGCTGCGTCTTGCACCGGACTGTCGAGAACGACTATGCCTAGCAGACGAGCGAGACTCCTGCTCAACAATCAACATAACATCAAACATGTAAGAATAAATACCTCACCAAACTATATAAAATACTTTACCTGACTGCGATGGGGACTCCTGTGCCCCCGAAATGCTGTCGCTCTCAAACCCTGAGCATCAGTGTCGTGTGCACATCTAGATGAACGAAAGAGATCGGATACAAAAGTCTTAATCTCATCCACAGCATCCTTGATCAACCTACCCATGCTGCTAGATCGGCTTCGCCTCCTCCTAGTACCTCTACTAGATGAGGCCTCCCCCACCGCATCATGAGATGGACTACCACTCTCACGGTGCCCCTCACCTCCTATACCCCCACTCCTCTCATGATGATCTCTACCCCCTATATGCACTCCCTCACCCCTCTGCGTCTTCGAAGGCACGGCTACGTCGAGATGCCTCCATTCGACGCCTAATGGCTGTGGCATGAGTGCAGATTGATAATAGCCCTTATTTTCCTCATCAGTAGAAGGAGGTAAGATCGAGTAAGCATTAATCTGCAATTTAAAGAAATATAATTAGAAAATTAAAATATTGTGACAAGACAACAAATTTGTATAATACCTGATCTCTGGCAAAGAAAGCAACCCACGATCCCCACTTGTCTGCATTTGCTTTTACAAACTTCCACTTAGCAAACCGTGGAAGCGCCTCAGGATTCACGAGGTTGCAACATGCAAGTCCCAACTCCGGAATGGCCTCGTAGGCCCATACCTACAAACACATTAGTGTTAACTCTACAATATCTATATCATAATTTATAAGCCATGGTTTTTAAATTACTATAATACCTGTAATGCCCAAATAGGCCCATGAATACTCATCGTGCTCAGGCCATCTCGGTCTCTAGTCCTAGGCATACCTGAAATGTAGTGTAGTAAACCCTGGTAGGAATAAGCCCCCCACGGGAAAGCATTCCAGCAACCCAAATCCTCCACTAGGACATATAACCACCCCTCAACTAACCGCCTATCATGGTACCCCAACACAAAACACCAACAAGCTAATATGTTGGCGACCCTCAAGTAAAGCAATTGATCCTCACGATGTACAGTACACTCCTTAAACTTCTTAAACAGATCATTTGCTGTCAGTTGCTTATTTTCACAGAATTTTCTAAAAACAGATGATCTAGAATGAACATCAAGATCATCAGAACAAGGATCAAAGGACGAGGCCCCAAAACCCAAACCAGTAACCAGTGCAAACTCAGGCACCGCAAAACGAATCACTCTCCCACCAACCAAGAATAATAGTGTATTATCATCATCACTCTTAATTTGGTAACTTAAGAGCTCTACTAAAGGAGCGGAAGCACTAGGACCATTATTTTCCCAAACTAAAAGAGAACCAAAGGGTCCTTCCCTAAACTGATTAACCAAGGATTCCCCCCCTAATGACTTTAAGGTCGATGCAATCCCCTTCAGTACTGTGGTCTTCGTGGATAACGTCACCTTCGTGGTTAAACCACGGAAAGCAGGCCTAATCCACTCAACCTACACATATTATTCAACATATTATTAATAACAAGTACTCCAAAGATTTTAATTCAACATTATCGATATTAAAAATATTTCAACATATGATTAATTAGTTCACGGAATTCTACCGTGTTATACAATAATACTCTCATATCACACACATTAGTTAAATTGGTGTTTCACACCACGGTGTAACGGTTTCCGTTACCATTAATTTAAATATAACTATGGTTATCTATCGTGGTTCACGGAATTCTCCCGTGTTATACAATAATACTCTCATATCACACGCATTACTTAATTAGGTGTTTCACACCACGGTGTAACGGTTTCCGTTACCAGTACTTTACAATAAATAAAATTAATAAACGCTAAATATACCTAAATAAGCATCCACAACATAGTTAATTTAATAAAAGAATAACATGAAAATTAATAAATGAGTTTAATTTGACCGAATTCAAACTAATCAAACATCTACATTAATTAATTTAATTTGGTCGAATTCAGCCAAATTATACAAGAATAAATTAATTTAATTTGATCGAAATTATACAAGAATAAACATCCACAACATAATTAATTTAATTAAAACAAAATAAGCATCTAATAGAACCTAAATAAAAAAATAAGGTTTCAATTATCCATAATTTGATTAATTTCGAGTGGTTTTGTGTTTTCCCCCAATTTGATTTTGACCTAATTTTGACAAGCTTATACCATCAATTATGTTTGGGACCCTAAATTAATCAATCAAACTAATCTAATAACACATTGTTCAACACAATTATATTTAATTATGTTTGGGTACCTAAATTAATCAATTAAAATAAATCTAAATTATGAATTTTTTGTCCTAATTTTTTCCCCAATTCGTTTTTTTACAAAATTAAGCCAAGAATACATCACCAATTATCAATCAACTAAATAATAACACATTGTTAACCACAATTCAAACAACTTCATGTAATTTATACAATTTCATACATAATTTTCGCAAGTTTCACAACAAAAAAAAATGAAAAATAGCAAGATTAATCGGTTAAAAATTGTGGAAAATGTTTACCTCATTATGGGCGGCCATTGGTGCGAAATTTATGCGAAGTGTTGGTCGATTTTGTGAGAATGGCAAGAGGAATTTTTGGTGAAGTCGACGTTGAGAGTCGATGTCGAAGGAGGAATGGGAAGAAATCAAAATTTGGGACCATTTTGTATTTTTTTTTTATAGTGGGGGCCGGTCGGTGTCAATTATATGACACCGACTTCGACACCGACCTACGTGGATTAATGCCACGTCAGTCGGTATCAGCATCATCGACCTACGTGGCGTCGATACCGACTGACGTGGCCAAACTTATTTTTTTAAAAATCTTGCCACGTTGGTCGGTGTCGGGGGTCGGTGCCTCAGCAATCGACACCGACCTACGTGGCACCGACTTCTCCTTTCTTTTTTTAAACATATTTTTTATTCTTTTTGTATTTGTTAGTCAGATCCCGTGACCGACACTTTTACTTTTTTAATCAACATGTCTTATTCTACATATTTTTTTGTGAAAATAACGACATTTAACTTCTGAAAATTGTCAGATATGTGCAGTGGGTATTTTTTAAAGCAATATAATATTTTGGGTATTTTTGAAATGCTTATAACTAAAAGTGGGTATTAATAAATCTCACTCTATTTAATTTACTTCCCTTATATACTCCCCATTAAAAATAATAATAATTCCCAATCTGTATCAGTATAATGCAGAAAAAACGTGCGATCCAACTATAAATTAATTCCATCGATAATTTGGGATAATTCACCGAAATAAAAACGCAGATAAAAAATCCTAAGAAAAATATTTTAGATAAATTCTTTTACTAAATATAAAGTCTGAATAAAAAAACTAACTGAAAATACTTTTTGACATAAAATTACGGTTGTCCCAGTTTATTACTCGTACAAAATGAAACGTGCATAAATAAATAAAAAAGAGGGCTAATTGCAAAATTGATCAAAACTTTTCAGCACTTTTGTAATTATAACAAAATTTTCAATTCTTTGCAATTGTAACATGGAACTTTTCAGATTTGCAATTGTAACACAAATTTTAATTTTTTTTTTACAAATACAATAAAATATATTTTATCCCAACAATTACCAATTAAAATTTAAGTTTTGTAATTTTTTATTTGTCATTTAGTATAACTTTGAAAAATTTTGTAAATGACGGTTTTTATGAATGTTTATTTTTAACAATATTTGATCTTTAAAATTTGAAAAAAGAACACAATATTCATTAAATAATTATAAACTATAAATTAATTACATAATCTTTTTGAAAATAAATTCATTAAATTATAAGCAATGTTGGAAATTATTAAATTTCTCACAGAGATAAAAACGTCCATAATTAAGGTTTGAAGGGCAAAATTGGTCGGACGAAATACAGGCTCATGCCTCATTGTTGAGTTTGATTAGATAAACTGACAAGATATTTATTTTAATAATTTTTCTGAATTTTTTTTTTTTATGAACTTTTGTTTTGAATGTGAATTTTTGCATTCGGGTAATTGTTAACTTAGAGCACTCCATTTTTTTTAGAAATTATTCAAAAAATAAAATTATGTTGTAGAACAACCCCTTCTTTTAAACCCTTAAAAAGATTCTTTCGATTTAATTCATTTTTAATAATCTAAGAAATTTACAATTTTGTATAATTTATTTTTTTTTTATAAAAAAAATCCATAACTAATTAATTTATAGTCATTTAATATATATTGTATTATTTTTCAAATTCTAAAGATTAAATAATACAAAAAATAAACAATCACAAAAGATTAGCATTTAAAAATCACTCAAATTTATAATATGTAATAGATAAAAAATCACAAAATTTAAATCTTAATTGAAAATTCTTGGGACAAAATCTATTTTATTATAATTATATAGATTTTAATTTTTGTGTTATAATCGCAAAAATGGAAAAGTTATATGTTATAATCTCAAAGAATTGAAAATTTTGTTATAATTATTAATTACAAAAGTATTGAAAAATTTTGATCAAATTTGCAATTAACCCTAAAAAAAAATTAAAAGATAGCCGGCAAACAGAGGAAACCCACAACACCTGTGCTGTGCCCCTTTCATCCTCTACTGAGAATCGGAGTCATATCCCAACGATCGCCGCAAGAGCAGATTTTGTTGCACTACCACTCTCCAACCTTCCTCCTCCATAGCTTCCAAATCTCAAATTCTATCGGTAATCTGTTGCTCCAATTTATTCGCTTATTTTCATTCTTCACATTTTCGGAGATGTAATAGAAATCAATTTTGTATATTCATGGTGTAGCAGGACATTGGCTTGAATTAGAATATCAGAATGAGGCGGAGACCTGGAATTGGAGGATTACAGAATGCCGCTGCTGCTAGGGTTTTTTATGCTATTTCTCTCTGTTTTTATATGTACGTGTGATTCTTGATTTCTCTACGTGTGTATTTTTATTTTGATGTGGATTTTGGATAATCAAAGGATCAATACCGACTGCTTGGAGAAAATGTTGCAAAGCTGCGAACGGATCTCATGAAAGAACAACTTGCTACTTTTCGTTCTCAGCTGGAAGACTTTGCCCGCAAGCACAAGGTTCTCTTTCATTTTCCTGCTTTTAAAATAATTCTTATAATCTTCAATTTCGGTTTTTTTAGACTTTGTAGTTTTTATCCAGTTTCTATCAGTTACCTTTTCTTTGAGAAATTAATACGCCACTAGCTCTTTAGTGCAAACTCACATTATTGTACAGAACTAATTAGTTTATAGTTAGATCAAGTTGGACTTATTCAAATAACTACTCAAAAGTCTATCGATAGATTGTAATTGGGTATGCTATATTAATATCATCTCGTGGAGAAGCAAAAATATTGCTGATTTGCACTTTCAGAAAATTGTGAAATTGGAAAAAAAAAAAAAAGAGGAAATATTTTTTTCTTGGTTAAACCGTATGATAAGATGTTAAGTTGAACTATCATGTTTGAGAAATCCCACTTGAACCTCTTTTCATTTTGTCCAGTAGGAAAAAGATATTTACATCAAAGTCAATAGCTGATAGCTCCCTCTAATTTTTATTTATTTCATTGCAAAAAGTAAAAAAATTGGTTAATCTTTTGAGGCACGAGAAGTTTGCCTTCTGTGCCACAACTATCATTATTCCAAAGCAAGAAAATGTGGATGTACTGTATCTGAATAGAGTTACGACACATTCTTTCGCCAGTCCTGATTTCCCTAATTCTGATCAGTTTAAACGATTAACTTTCCTCATCATTCCCTGTGTATGATAGAATGACATCCGCAAGAATCCAGCATTCCGATCGCAGTTTCATGAGATGTGTGCCAAAGTTGGAGTGGATCCTCTGGCCTCTAATAAGGGTTTCTGGGCTGAACTATTGGGAATTGGTGATTTCTATTACGAACTAGGTTGGTACCGGACTTCTTCATTGAACTGAGAATATGATATTTGTGACATTTATATTTTTGCTTTTCACTATTGTATTATGCAATTCGGACAAGTAATTTGTTTCCCTCCCTCGGTTTGTTTCTTTTATTAATTATATTTTACGAGTCACGCTTCTTTGATATATAGGCAGTCTCTCTGTTTTCACTTCTAATTGAAATCAATAATGCATCTAGACAGGTGTGCAAATTGTTGACATTTGTTTGGCCACTAGACCTCATAATGGAGGTCTGATCAGCCTGGAAGAACTGTGTAAACTGCTTGGTCAAAGGAGGAAGGGAACTCGTGAGGCTATCTCTCAGGATGATTGTTTGCGTGCCATAAGTAAGCTGAAGGTAATATGTCCGGATTTTATGTTTTGTCAGTGGAACGCCTCACAAATTACTGTTAAATGCTACTATTGGCGTTAACACCATTAATACATACTGTTTTCCAGGTGCTTGGTAACGGTTTTGAGGTGATATCTCTTGGCAAGAAGAAGCTTGTTAGATCCGTTCCCACAGAATTGAATAAAGACCACAATGAAATTTTAGAGCTGGCACAGGTTTCCCCTTGGGTCATTGACTGTATTTTCTTGAAGCCGCTACTCTCTGTTTTCGACACCTAGTCTTATAATCATTACCTAAATGGACATAGCATGGACCTTTATGCTATTGAACTTTTGAATCTTGGTTTTGGTTGCTACAGCTACTGATTATAAAATTAAGATTTGCTCAAGTTTGTTACTGAAATTTGGGATCCCTCCATCCCGTTCATTATTCTCTTGCCTTGCCCCTGTCATAGACTCATATTATTTAATTTAATACTCCCTCCGTCCCACGAAATTAGTCCCATTTACCTTTTTTGTCCGTCCCATCTAATTGTCCCATTTCCTAAAATGGCAAACTTTTTTACACTCATCAATAAAATATTAATTCCACTACACTCACTAACATTGGTTATCGTGCCAAAACCAAATGAGACTAATTACATGGGACGGAGGGAGTATGTTTTTTGAGGTATCATCTTGTTAGAGGCATGTGCATGCGTTATTGTGTGTGCTTTTGTTATTATTAGCTTATAACACTTGATGTAATGATTTATTATGCTGTTTCTTTAGGGTCAAGGCTTTGTGACAGTTGATGAAGTTGAGAGACGGCTGTCATGGTCTTCTGGACGTGCAACTGATGCCCTTGAAACCTTATTAGAAGTAAGTTTTGGCCGCCGTTTCCTCTATCTACGCCCACCCTTAAAACTCTCAACACATGATATAATGATCTTCTGTGACTCTGTTGGATAATGCAGGAAGGTCTTGCCATGATTGACGATGGGCACAAGGATGGTAGACGTCGATATTGGTTTCCCTGCATATCATCTGTATCTTCCTATGCCTCATCCGATACATTTTAAGGTTTTTCTTTGTCCGGTTTCTGTGTGATTTTATATGATAAGGTGCCTTGTTCATTCTTGTCAGATTACCGGGGTTTTTCTATTTGTTCACAAAATGAAGAGAGCACATGTACTTATTCAGATATTTCATACTGCAACCCTTATTTTAGAAGCAAACTTGCTCTACCAATATACAAGAAAATCTCCCTCTCTCTCTCTCTCCCCTGAGTATACGCCTAAATTGCTTTAATTGATTGAGCATGCATGATGTCCGAAATCTCACAATCTAAGCAAATCGTTAGACATGTTTGAAATAATTATTGCTTACGTAATATAAAACTTTGTTTTGGAAGAATATGGTGTAGTAAAGTTTAAACTTCTTTTAGAAAAAAACGTACTGAAAAGAATCTGGGGTACAAGAGTTCAAATTTAAATGCGCACTAGGTTTAGCGAAAAAGTTGAATTGTTAAAAAGTTTCAATCTGTTATGAAATTGTTACTTGCATTAACACGAGTCAAAAGGTTGATTATTTTATGGTTGTCCGATTACAAACTTGATGGATAGAGAGAATCTCATCTCCAAATGATTTCCATACACTCAAGTAATGTAATTAAATATTCCAAAACTGTTTTTGAACTCCATATATTTGGAACACGACACATTCCCAATTCAGCAAAAAGCAATTGCCAAACTGTAAGAATGAATCCCAATTATATATATATATATATAAAAGATAAGATAATATAAAAAATGTTGATGAGCATGCATCAGATATATATCGAAGTTGAATTAAACTAAGTAAACACGAGGCTTGAGATCCTCTATCCCATTCCCTGTTCCATTCCCTGTTCCACAACTAAAAAAATTATTTTTTATCAAACAAAATGGGAATGATTTAGCAACAGTTCATGGTTTTGCACCTTTTTTTTTTTTTTTTCTCTCTCTCTCTCTCTTTTTATAATAAATTTGATTTTAGTTTTTTCAATTTATATTAATGCTATTTTAATCATTTCAATTTTATTTTTATCTAATTTTCTTAATAAGAAATAAAAATTAAATACAAGTAGTAAAACTAAAACCATTTAATATAATTTATAAGTAATATACATTTATGTTTTCCTAGTTTGATTATTTTTTAAACTAAACACATAATAAATTGATATCAAATAAATATAATAATTAATAATCGAATCCTCGCATATCCAAGAAATAATTTGATTATTAAATAAATTGATCATTTTATGAGATTTTTGTTATTTGATATGAATTTAAGTTATTTAAGATTTTAACTAAAAATTAAAAATATTAAAATAAACATAAATATATGTGTATATATATCAAAATATATAATATAATAAATTAATAATAAAAAATAAATAAACAGTATAAGGAATGAAAATGAAATATTATATTTTAAATAAAAAATTTAAAGTTTGGATTGTAAATGAATATGAAAAATTTGGAAAATTTGACTGAAAATTTTGGAAAACCGAACTGGAAAATCATGTGAATGGCTGGAGATGTGAGGATCCGATTATTAATTATTATAAAATCATGTGAAAACCGAACTGGAAAATCATAAAATGATCAAATTATTTCTTGGATATGCGAGGATTCGATTATTAATTATTATATTTATTTGATATCAATTTATTATGGTCTAGTTTAAAAAATAATTAAAAATAAAATTGAAATGATTGAAATAGCATTAATATAAATTGAAAAAACTAAAATCAAATTTATTATAAAGAGAGAGAGAAAAAAAAAAGAAAAGGTGCAAAACCATGAACTGTTGCTAAATCATTCTCATTTTGTTTGATAAAAAATAAATTTAAAATAAATTATTAAATAAAAAATAATTTTTTTAGTTGTGAAACAGGGAATGGAACAAGGAATGGGATAGAGGATCTCAAGCGGTAAACACGATGGCGTGAACTAAATAAAACGATTTTGTAATTGAAGAATTCTGAATGTAATATATATAATATAATAGTAGTATATACGTACGTGGCCTTGTCATCGATCACAATCATTTAGCTTGTAGAATTTTTATAATTTCTTGGTCAGATCTCCACGCCTTCCTTCTCTTATAAATTCAACCTCTAAACCATTTCTTTCCCCTCCCAAATCTATCTCTCTATCTATCTATTATACATTTACGCAAGATTAAAGAAAGACATATTTTTGCATTTCCATAACAAAAAGAAGAAACTGGTGTCATGATGAAGCCCTCGCAAACCCTAAATGAAGAAAAATGGGGGGTCTCCACTTGGGCTCAACGTGCATGCTTCACCGGTGGCTGCGCCGTCGTGGCATTCTCCGTATTTAAGGCCCTACTACTCACTGCGCGTGCACCAACTGATTCACGGCCATGGATCCAGCTCCAGTCCATGCTCGCCGCCCTGGCCGCATACTTGTTTTCCGACCTAGGTACCGGCGTCTACCACTGGGCGATCGACAACTACGGCAGCGCCCAAATTCCAATCTTCGGTCCCCAAATCGTGGGTTTCGTAGGACACCACCACCACCCGTTGGCGATCACCCGAACGCAGCTGGCCAACAACCTCTACATGGCGGCAGCCGCCGTGGCGGTCATCGCCCTTCCCATAAACTTGTTGTGCAGTGACCCGGTTTGGCTATGGTTTGTTGGTGTGCTTGGAGTTTGCGTTATTTTCAGTCAGCAGTTCCATGCATGGGCTCACACCCCTAAGGGTAAGCTTCCGCCGTTGGTGGCGGCGCTCCAGGACGCCGGAATCATCTTGGGCCGGGCAGAGCACGCGGCGCATCACCACCGTCCGTACAACAGCAATTACTGCATCGTTAGCGGAGTGTGGAATCGGGTTTTGGATAAATCCAGGTTTTTTATGGCGGCGGAGGTGGTTGTGGTGATGGCCCTCGGCCACAAACCGCGCTCATGGGATTGAATTCAGTCGATCATAGTATATATGTGAAATGCTAATTTCTCAATGAATAAATACAGAAAAAGAAATACTATGTATACATATATTCAAGAAATATAGCACGATTATTGATTTGTTTCATAAGATTTAGTATTTAGGTTGAAATATGTTATTATATGGAAATGTTACTTTATAAAAAATTATTATTTACATTGTCATTATTTAAAATATCTACTCTACTCAAATTTATCAATAAAAAGTAGAATTAGGGAAAATATAAATTGTAACATAAACCCATCCAAATAATTAAATATTAACTGAAAATGAAATTTAGATATTATAAATTATGACAACTCTTAATTGTGTAGAATCAACTCTATTTGTCGAAGACTATCACAGTATATTGTGATAATTCGGATGCAGTGACAAACTCAAAAAAATCACGAACTCACATGGAAATTAAATACATTGAGAGAAAATATCATGTACGAGAAATTATACTAGTGGGTGATATGCTGATAGAAAAGATACACACGAAGGATAATCTAACAGATCCATTCACAAAGGCACTACCACAGAATGTTTGCGAAGAGCACACTCGTAACCTTGGCCTGAGGTTGCAGTCAGCCACGTGATGTTGATGTAATAGCTAGATTAGAGTAGACATTATGTATACTCTGAAAAGCACACTTGTAATATTGCTTTGAGTATAAGTGGGAGATTGATGGATTTGTATATTGAAAGTATTATGAACAATTTGTTTTAATATACTGGCAATCATTATTGGTGTATCGCAATATTGCATCTCTTATCGGAATTAACAAGCATGTATCACAAACAATCTTATTGTTGGAATATTTGTTCAAGACTGAGAACTCCGCAACAAAATATGTCTAGTAATGCAAGTTTTTACAAGTAGAACTGCAAGTACTGCTAGTACGAGAATAAATAAAAGAAAATAATAAAATGAACAGCCGAGTCGAGGAATCCCTCTTCCCGCAAGACGAATTCGCCAACATAGTGCTCGTTAACTGGCAATCGTCCCCAAAGGTAAAACGCTAGCTTCATCCTTTTCGAGGCAGCACCGCAATCAGAAAGACTACAGCGAATTGAACAGAGGTGAAACTAAGTTGCTTAAAAGCAAGAAAAAAGATGCATCAATATGAGGAAAATGTTGCAGTATCTGGCTATGGTAACTTGTCTCGTGTCGGATGTCTAGGGGACCGGAGACAACTCCTATGCATGCCTATTTATAGACATGTCCACCCAGGGGGTTACGATCGATAACTCAATACGATCAATAGTTACAAACTGAGCAATATGGTGTCGATGGTTACATCACTCATCACTAATGTCATGACATTACAAACCAAATACTAGGTGCTCGTGATGGTTACGTTTCGACACTTAATATCGAGACGCTACAACACCATCATTGTCTTATCGGTTACAAACCTACATTATTAACACGTCGGTTAAAAACCGACATCATTATTACAACAATTACGAATTATGTCGCAAATTATCAAGCACATAATATTCTTGTCCCCCACATGTTGTAACTACTGTGTTGACTGAGTCAACTACGTGCGCATGCACAATACAAATATTAATCTCGATGTTTGTTTAACATTCGACAGACTTAACAATCAGTCCATGTTAACACTAACATGGACTACCAATGCACACTTATTGTTACACATACAAGTCTCAACTTGTATCAATTGGGACATTAGACACATGTTTAATTATCTCATACACCATAATATGCTAATTTATGTTTTAATTTCTCACTCACCGAAATTTGGATTTGAGAATATATATATATACCACAAAAAATATTTAATTATGACAAAATTAAATATTTATCACGGGGAATTTATTCAATTAACTCCGAATCTCCAACAATCCGCCCATGAGTGGAAATGCCTAAATGCATGAATGCATAGCCAACTCAGTTTTCGAGAGATGTTAATGCACCTGAACATGTAGCTTATGACTTTGAACCGTTCATCTTCAATGTCATCGGGTACACCGGCGGCTTAGTTGTAAGAATACCTTGAACTACTCCTCCATCGTGTGTACCGAGTCAACAACATTAAAACATTTACATTTCAATCTCCATTCATTCTCACGTTTGGTTCCATTTCGGGCCATGGACACCCCCTTTGGTTTCATAAGTGTTCATTTGAAGCGGCCCCCACTTCCACTTATATAGGTGACCTCCTATCTGAACATTCCTGTCAAGCTCAACCATCACGAGGTTTTCAGGAGTCATTAAAAGTCACTTAGACTTAACCTAT
This sequence comes from Plectranthus barbatus, assembly GCA_026898455.1. Lineage (NCBI taxonomy): Eukaryota > Viridiplantae > Streptophyta > Magnoliopsida > Lamiales > Lamiaceae > Plectranthus > Plectranthus barbatus. Next base: position 37,147 of record JAPKLW010003300.1, read on the forward strand.
ACCACATGCAGGTTAATAACACATCACTTGCTATAATTGGAGGAAATATGGACAAAGAGATATTTTGGGGGCTGTTTCATTGATTATTATTACATGATTTTGAGTTTTTTTTTTTTTTTTTTTGGCAAGAATTTTGAGTTTTGACTTTGAGGATCTAAGTTATTAAAGTTTTGTGAACTGAGATCTTACAACATGCTTAGTTTATCGCAGGAATAGGTGGGGATTCTTGATTTTTTGAATAAGAATTATTGATGCTTTGACTATAAGGATATGTTTGTTTTTGTAGATGGAGTTTTATTTGTACAACATCTCAGTTAAAAGAACAAAATTCTTGATCTGCTTTTTCGAATTGATATATGGGTAAAAATGTCGAATATGTAGGATTCTTGATTCTCAGCATTCTGTCAACTTTTGCAGCTGAAAGACAAATTGGAGAGACATCCCTTAATGAAGTGAGCTCCATATCTCACCAGATTATCAGACTGGTAAGGTTGCTTTCCTCTTATTTCTTCACAGATTGTTGGTAAGAAATACATGTCAGTGTTGTGTGATCCAAACCAAGAAAGTTTTATTGTTTTATCTATGATGGCACTTGGTAGTGGTGGAGTTCCAAGCTCATTATTTGATTCTTTTCTTAAAAATTTCAAATATGAATCCTTAACAACAGAGACAAGGGAAAATAATTGAAGTACCTAACCTGTCAAGTTACTGTTAATGAAAATAAGTCAAGAATTTTGCATCACTTATCATTTGATTGCCACCATGTGTATTTGCAGCCAGAGATGCAGTCTAGATTTCAAAAAGAAGTTTCAGAATTTGAGCAATTTTGGGATTTGTTAGGTGGATTGGGCAAATGGTTGAAACTAAAATAAGACGAATGGTTTAAGGTGAGGTATGCTTTTAACTTTTTTATTTTTATTTTTTATTATTGTTAACTTTAAGAAGGGAACGTGTAAATATACCTATTTCTTATTATTTGGGTAAGTTCCTCAATTATGTTAGTTAATTAAAGTTTGGAAGCTCTCACTAAGAAAGAGTTGTTATTCTCATATTTGAGCATATAACACAAAAAATAATGTAAGGATTCGATCCTTCTATCAAAATTGTACATTTGTAGACTCCGGCTCACAACTGGAAAAGAAGTTCATAACGCAATAGTGAGCGACATTTAGGATCTTGCATAAGTATGGTACTACCCAATAACTTTATATTTAAAAAAGAAGTTTTTATCGCCCTTTTGGTTTTAAGTAGAACAAGTTTGTTATTAGTTAAATTTTTTCTTTGTGTTAACTATTAAAGATAATTGCAAAATGGCAAAGAGACTGACGAAGATAGTTGCTCGTCGTTTATTAGTAGTTTTGGTACTTTATTGATAAAAATTTGTGATTTGTTAGCTACTTTTTCGATTTACATTGAATACTTTTCTTTTTGATGATACATTATTATATATATATTTATGAACATTGAGTAGTTTAGTTTCTGAATATATTACTTAAATGTTTTTTGTTTGATTGCTTATTTTATTTGTTGGTGATCACTTGCTGATGTGCCTCTTTATTTTACCCTAAGCTGATGTGCCTCTTTATCTCAATGACAACTTTTTCTTTATGATTTTTTCTGTCGTAGTATGGTGCATCATTTTCTTTCAGATTTATGGCTGTAGATTATATAATTTTTTGAAAGACAAACATGGTATGAAAGAGTGCATTGCATTTACTGTTATTAGTAGCTAGCACGATTTATCACAGTGTTTCATCATAACATGGATTTGAATCTCTTTTTTTTTTCTTTTATGTTCCAGGCATTTTTCTTATTGGCACGACTGCTAAATCTGTCCAGAAATTTCCTGTCTGATTTATGAGTTGGAGAATGGAAGTCTGAAAGATCATATCCTATGCAAAAGATGCAGACCTCCCCTTCCTTGGCCTGTTCTATTTCGGATATAGCATTCGAGGTGGCTTGTGGTGACTGAGCCCTGTAGTGAATCTGAAGGCTGAAACTTACATACACATTGAAAGAAATTTTATGCCACCAACATATGTTTGTTTTTTTGAATTCTTTATTTTGTTTACTGATTGTAATTTGAGTTTTTGAATTTAATTGATATATAAGCATTATATTTGTTGCTCACTCTCAGAATGGTTTGGCATTATGTGATAGTTAAAGAGGTATGAATAATCAGGGTTAACAGGAAAAAAATTGCAATAGACGGAAAAATATAATAATAAAAGAGACGACGCGAATAATTCCGTAATCTATAAAACTATAAAAGATGTGAGAATTCGCGTCGTTTATATGTACACAGACGACGCAAAAAACAACGTCATCTATAACTTCTACACATATATAAATAACGTGCAAAATCGCGTCGTGTGTATGCACACAGACGACGCAACGCAGAATTCGCGTCGTCTATAACATAATAGACGACGCGAATTCTGCGACGTCTATGTGCATATACACGACGCAATTTTTGCGTCGTCTATTAGCGTCTCAGCATAGATGACGTGTTAATACACGACGCAAAGTTTGGCAATAGACGACGCGAAATTCGCGTTGTCTATATTATTATTTGTTGTAGTGAGACCTAGGGTAAAACCATAATGGGCTACTTCCAGCATATTATTTGGGCCAGACCTGAGACCGAATGCAATAATAAAGTGGGCCTATATATGAATTAATTAATTTTCATGTCCACAACTCAGGACACAATTAATTAATTAATATTAATTCTTTTTCACTACAGAATTAAAATTGACCTACCCCTTTATTACCATGTTATGAGAACGGGCTGCATTTACTTGAGAATCCCCTGGACATTTATTAGTTAATTGGAGCTTCTGACAAGCTTTCCACAATTAATTAATTTCTTATTTTCCTGAGCAGTACCACTCAAACCTTATCACTCGTGCTTAAACTTAATGAGCCTGCAGGACTTTAGCACGATGAACATTATTGAGCTCCTCGGGGAATGTCCTCATCCTATTACTCGGATATGGTAACCTAACTCCAGTCTCAGAGCGTACTACGTGAACTGTTGTTACCCAAGATGTGGGTATACGAGCACGTTACTCAGGCTCTCCACCATGACAATTCAAAGCAATAGTCAACCCGTGCACACCCCTAAACCTTCGTTAGGGTTTGGACTCAATCAAGAACGAGATCTTGTATTCTCTGATGTCAGGCAGAAGAATACATCTCATTGTGGTCCAATCAATACGCAACCGCACGTACCAGCATATCAAGTGATCAAGATAAATCACTTCTTTCCGACTATGCTGCAGCCTCTCAAAACTGTCTTGACTGTGATCATTATATTTATGTCTCACTAGGTTAGGTGATCATACTGTCTTCTGCGATCTACAACACGCCGTATGATCGTCCCTATCGATGAGATAAGAGGATACCATTGTTACTAGCATGTAAGTTTGTTTAACATATAGGAAATAAAGCTGAATGTATACTCATTATAATAAATGCTTTCTGTATACAAATCCCAACAACAGGGACTTGAGACAAGAAACCTACAAAGCGAAGAAATGTACAAAACATTATTGAGACTTAAAATTTTTCTAAATGAGAACTCCAGCTACACTTGAATTGTCCATGTATACACATTTGCTTTTAGTAGCGTTTTCAAAGTCGTGGAATAGAGTTTTGTCAACACAAAAATGTTGAGTTGCTCTCGTATCAAGCACTCAATCCCTTTTGTTCTCCACCATACTTGCTTCCACTACAATAGTAATAACATCACCTGTTTCTACCAGGTTAGCTTGATTTTTAGAATTTTCATTAGACTTGAAACTCGGTTTTTGCACTAGGCTTTGTGTCCCGGCTTTTCACAAGCATAGCAGCTAATTTGAGCATACTTCTTTTTAATGTTTTTGTCTCCCATGTTGAAGTAGCTTGATTTTTCCTATTTTTATTGCTTCTTTGTTAACTGAGCCTGCATTTTTCCTTTCTCGGAAGAAACACCAGATTCAACCAAGTTAGCATTAAAACGACAAAGTTTTATCTTTTAGACGCTGATTTGCTTCTTCAGTTTGCGTATGGCTGATGAGCTTTTGCAATATGAGATTGAATTTCATGTTGATTACGATAATCAACATCATTTTTTGTGGTTGTTGCATTGGATATACTACAATCACTTTTTAGACATCTGCACCTTAGCAATTTGAGGAGGTTCCTGATATGTAAAAATTAGTAGATTCTGAGACCATTTTCCATTGGCTCCAATTTGATAAATTCGGGAAATGGGCAAGAACTTAGTATCGCCATAATTACTTTAAAATTGTTAGTTCCAGGGAAGCAAAATAATCATCAAATAATTCAAACCAACAAAAATTATTACACTTATTTCAGTAACACAAACACAACCAAATTCAACAATCGTGAAGTCTCTCCAGCACAAGACAACAACCAGTTAGAAAAACACTTATAGGGCAAAATAGGACAACAAGAATTGAAACAAAATAAGACAAGGAAGCTATGGCCTGGGAAGAACAATCCACTGACTTGAAAGTGATCTCAACCGATCGACTATCGTGCAAGCCTCGTTTACTCCGGAGGATACACAATAATAATCACTCGAGATGGTGATGTGGAGACCCTTAATTTAGGATTTGGAGGAGAAGGGAAAAACTAATACGTATATTTTTTTGTTTGAGAAGAGGGGAAATATGCACGTTACTCTCAACATCCTATTATAGAAGGGAAGGAGAAATTCTCCTGCTTTCTCTCACCAACAAGGACGTGGGCCCCAAATAGAATTAAGGTTGAAGGAATTATTTCAAGAGTGAGAAATTTGTCCCAACTCAATTTGTTATTAAGCTAAACTTATGTATAAATTGTGGTTGAGTATCCTCTAGTTTTTTGGAATGAGTTCTACCCAACTTCATTTATCATGATATCAAAGCTAGGTCGATTGGCCTTGGTCGATCCTCATACATGATGTTGGGATAAGAGCATGTTATATATGAAGGAGGGTGTTATAACATTGTCTCACATCAATGTATTACTAAGTTGAACTAATATATATATCGTGAACATACATTGTCTCTTTCCCTTTGAGACCCAATTCCATTTATCATCAAGCAAACACGATTTTTAACTTGGGTTGAAAGATAGAAAATTTACAAGAAATAAATGATTTAATAATTGTTTATGCAGGGTAGAAAAGAGAAATTAAAATAAAATCTTGATTTGTCATTTCCATGAGTAGATCGTAATCATAAAAATTAGAGGAAATGAAACAAAAGTTATGGTACAAGCATAAATGGGAGGGTATTAGTATCACTCTCCCCCTACCTCTCGGTTGAATTTTAATTTCTTGTCTACATGTGATATCAATTTTTTTATTCTTAAAATCAGGTATATAATGTAAATGGAGAGTATGTGCCTCCTAATCTTCGAATCATAATTAAATGGCCATAATTGTATTAAAGCTATTATTTTGGACAGATTTGTAAATTAAATATCACTATCTGATGTTAGTGTTAACATCTTATTTGAAAAAATTATGCATATAAAAAGTTTACAAATTGACCATCTCTTCCTACATCCCATATCAAAAAAATAGTGGCATTTATATTTAGAGTGATTCTAAATGCAGCCACAATATTTCTTTTTATAGTCACTTTTTTTATAATATTACTATTGTACCCCTTCCACACCCTCAATACCTTATAGCTTCCAACTTAAAATTTTTATAAAATAACTTTCATCTCTACAGTTTATCAAGTTCGAAGTCTTAAAAATAAGGGGCATATCATTGATTTTCTTTTCCTTATCTTTGTAAACCATTACACTATTTTGCAGGCTCTCTCTCTCGTGAGAATTGCAGAAAAATCAATAGACAGCGCAGGTGTAGATTGTCATTGATGTGGCAAATGCAAATAATCTCAAGCATTCTTGAATCTCTTTCGGCGAGTCATCCAACTCCAGAACATGGTGGCCAGGAGAATCCCGTCACCATCACGAAGGGTTTGCGAATGTTGGCATCATTTGGCAGCGGTGGAAACAAGTTTGTCTCTATAAATGCTGGAGCTTATTGCCTCTATCAGCGACAAATTGAAAACATTTTGGACCGCCAGAGTATAAGATTGGCGCCCTTTCATCCACGATTTGTTGAATTCAATTAACTTTTTAGTTTCACGATCCTTCCAATTCAAAAATCAAATCCAACAAAAATTCAATTTGATTCTCATTGTCGGGGGATGGGATGCCCAAAGTTGCAAAAAAAAACGATGGAATAACATGATCACGACACTTACATTCTGCACAATTCTCTGCAAAGCCTTCACCACCATGAAAATAGTAGTTAAACCGGGACGCGAATGATATCAGATCAAATCGACTTGCACCGCCTCTATCCACCAGAGACTCTGGGGTGGCCTACATCACCCAGCACAGTCTTGGCGGCATTGTGTAACCTTTGTTCTTGAAAAGCATTGTGGCAGCTTAGAAATTAAAAAAAAAAAAATAAACCAACAATGGCGTGCGCCTTATTTTTGAGATTTTGTAGATGAGGTCTCGTAGCTGTTTCAATGGTTCTATTCAAAAATGAAAATTAATTTTATTTTCTTTAAGAATTTAAGTTGGAGGCTATGAAACTAGGGTAAAAAAGTAATATTAAAAAAAAATTGGCTACAAAGAGAAATATTGTGACTGCGTTTAGAATTACCCTTATATTTACTTTACTTATTTTTCTCATAAATATTTATTGTATTATTTTTGCGTTAGACACGGGCATTTAAAATATCATCATTTTAATTGAAGTTTTTGTTCAAAAATCAACTTTATCTAGCTGAGTTAGTTACTTTAAAAAAATATTGACAATCTATATATATATATATAGATGTGATCATAAGTTACCAACTTCACACATGTTATATGAGGCCAAATCTTAACCTTTTATTTTCATAAATATTTGGCCCAGATTAAATTTTAAAATGTTGACTTTGACTTCTTATTTATTATATAATTATTTCTTAAGGTTAATTTTGTCATTGTCTATGAATAAATTAATATTGTTTACCCAAATTATCCAACTCTCACGTCAAATTCTCACACTCTCTCTCTTCTCTCTCTCCTCTCCTACTCTTTCTGTCAAATTCACGCAGTCTCTCTCTCCTCTCTCTCTCCTCTCCTACTTTCTTTTCTCTCTCTCTTCTCCTACTCTTTCTCTCCTCTCGTGTTCCCTCTTCTCAGTGTTGGTGAAAATTAAATAATTCTTTTGGGTTGCTTTTTTTTCTTCGTCTGCATGTTTGGGTTCATCGCGGTGCTTCGCCTGCACGGAAATTATTCGTTGTTGTTCGTCGTCGTCTAATTCATCTGTTATTGTCCACAGTTTGTTCGTCTACATTAACGGGTGTTCGTCGTCATCGCAAATTTTGATTGTTATCTACGATTTGTTCATCCGCATTCACGATAGTTCGTTGCGTCGCAATCGTTGGTTGTTAACCATGGTGGTTCGTCGACAGTTTCACAGCAGTTTGTCGAATCAGTTCTAGAGCAGTGTGCAATTTTTTTAATTTCTGGAACAACTTTTTTATCTTCACAGTTACAAACATGGATAATGTAATACACAGACGACACATAATGTACCACTCAAGCGACACATAATGTACCACTCAGGCCACTTTTTATCTACATAATGCATTGGATTATGTTTTTGTTGCAATCCATTTTTGTTGCCCGTTTTTGCACTGTTGTTACAGGTATAAATAATGTAATACACATACGACACATAATGCACTACTTAGATCCCGTTTTATCTATATAATGCACTCAATTCTATTTTGTTGCGATCCATTTTTATTTTTGCGTTGTTGTAACAGACATAATATAATACACATGCGATAAATAATGTATCACGCAGGCAACACATAATGT